>JAVQJD010074389.1:0-73099 GCA_036023655.1 Nannoperca australis | reverse complement strand
TTTTTTTTTTTAATTTAATTTCGTGGCGGGGGCGTCGTTTACATTTTTACCCACCCCCCCCCCCCCCCCCCCCCCCCCAAGAACATTTTGACACCAAATATAATGTCTTGAATGAATTATATTTTTTTAGTTTTTGTATTATTTTGTATTAGCTTTGTATTTTTTCAGTTCACTGTTATATTATCTGTACATTTATTTCTCCAACATATAGATATAGATGCATTTCAAATACATTTTTTAAGCTTTGGTATAAAATTTGTCAAATTTACAAAATATTATTGATAATAATGATGTATAAAAATACTGGAATTAGCCTCCAGTATGTATCAACAGTTAGTTTTTGGTTTTGAAATTGAAATTGAAAAAAAATGCCTGCCTGGATGCTAAAACTCAGACAGAAAGAATCACCAAGGACATCGCCTCAGAGTCCTCAATGGGAGCTACAGCCCTGCTTATAAAGATTTTATTGGAAGGTTTATATTTTCATTGGTATAATTCAACAGAGATGAATGAAAAATAACAGAACAAATTGGGTTTAATCGACATTGAATGAGCAAGCCGTGGAAGACTCAAATATATTTAACTTTTGATTTAAAAATATTCATATTTGTATTACATTTGATGAGATGTAGTAACAGGTTCCAATCTGAAGAAGCGCTGTTAAGAAGTGTCTGTCGGGAACAGGTAATTGACCCCTCTGGGCATTCTGAGAAAGATGCTGGTGTTTCTGGCCACAGACATACAGACAGAGCCGAAAGAATTCAGGTTCCCCTGAGAAAAGTTTTTCCCTGAAATGAAGCAGGAGACCAAGACAGCAGCCAAGTCTTGATAATTGACCAGGGTAGCATTGGATGCTAAATATCCTGCAGGGTGTTTGTATTATTTTGTACCCACTGTGTATATACACACAGCATGCTGGGGAGCAAATTAACAGAAGGACAATACAGTTTAATGTAATACTATACAACAGCACAAAACAAGTATAAAAACATGTATATATAAAAAAAAAAAATATATATATATATATGGGGGTTTTTTTTGGCAGTCACAACATGCTAATATTTTTTACAAATATTAATTTCAACTGCTGTATTGTACAGGTGTTGATATTATTGTGTCCATTGTTTTTATCTGTGCTTGCATATTCTCTCTGTGTGGCTGCACGTCACTCTGTGCAGGCTCAGTGTGTGTGTGCACACTCGTCCGTGTGTGTCTCACCTTGACTTCAGTGTGAATGCGGCGTACTTGCAGAGGACACTGGGACACAGAGCCCAGCTGGGAAGGGAGATGAGGCACAGCTGGGGATAATTAAACCCAGCACTGCCTCCATGAAAGGGCCGGCCAGCCAGGCTGGCCTGGTCTCCCCCAGACTGAGCAGCTTGGATTGGGACTGACTTCACCGCAGTCTCCCTTCACTGTGTTCCCGGATCTGAGGAAAGAGGCCCAAATCTGACAGCGACTCAGCGGTGGAAATGTGTGTGGACATAAACTCAAAGATACAGCTAGACTTAGTCATAATGTCCCTAAATGAAAATAAACTTAATCTCCTCTCATCTGTGCATTGTTGTGATAGGTAATGCACGAGTGGAGACATCTGAAAAGATAACTGGCCAGAGCACTGATAACACGAAGGTTAACTGTAACAGACCCGGCCAGATTTATCAGCTCTAAATTTGCCTTGGCTCTGTATGAAACATGGAAGCTGGCTATATCACAGCCAGGGCTTGCCCGCGTCAAGCTGGGCTGGGGTTTGTCTAATTTGAGGAATGCTTTTTCCTGTTTCTCCTCCACAAGCCTGATTAATTTACAATGGCACGCTCTCTGTTTCTGCCGCTCTGCCGGTGCTGCATCATTGGAACTGAAAAGGTTTCTTTTGGATGTTGTGTTAGAAAAGTGAAACTCTCTCCACATCACCCAAATGTCTTTTTAAAAACCCATACAGCATGCCAACTCAAACAGCTTTAGAGTGAATGAATTGCCCTGTCCTACATTTAAAAAGCCTGTACTTGGTGCTATGATAAAACAGCACTTTCCAAGAACCATCAAACTCCTCGCTGTTGCCAAAGCTGCCGAGGTGAATGACCTAGCGTGCAAAAATTGCAGTGTGATTAATCAGGAAAGGCTTGGGAGGAGTGTACTGCCAGCTGTGCCTCTGCTATCACCACTGTTTTCACTTCCCCACTGTTTGTTAGAATAAGTTAGACTGCTGAACGGCATCATTTGATTACAAAAGCATTGAGTTGGCTCATTAATGACGC
This sequence comes from Nannoperca australis, assembly GCA_036023655.1. NCBI lineage: Eukaryota > Metazoa > Chordata > Actinopteri > Centrarchiformes > Percichthyidae > Nannoperca > Nannoperca australis. Next base: position 70,841 of record JAVQJD010074389.1, on the reverse strand, counting down.
TGTTAATGGCATCCTCCATCATTCTGGAATCACTATGTTGTTGCACAAGCAGTCAATACAGCAGGCATTTTACTGCCTTTATTAAGTTACACTTTACTGGTCTGTAAAATTTGAATGCAGACGTTTTATTTGTCACTTCTTGATAGCTAGGCTTGAAATATGGGCAGTGTGGAGCATGTAGGGGCATCTATCTCGCTCTCCGACGTGAGCTTATCTTACACTCGCCAGGCTGTAAGTAATGCTTGTCTTCCATCTCTCCTTACCCACTATTTGCCTATTTCACTGCAACCTTCACCTTCTTGAAACACAATTAAAACGCATTAAGCAAGGCCAGTGGGAGATCATTAGCTGTGGTTAGGTCAGTTATTTTTCTGATCAGAACCTCGATGCTTAGTCTGAGAATATGCAATATGTCTTCATTACAGAAATCATTATATTGTATTCCTCTTTAGAAGAGGGCCCGATCGCACCGGTTGTAAGTGAGTAGTAACAGGATTTTTGATTAAATCCCAAGGTGCAGACTTAGATGAAAATGCTTCATTGGCAGCGATATTACCATTTATTGCCTGAGCTTTCACAGGTAATGGTACTTTAAGGAAGCAAAGCTGCTTTTTCCATCGCAGTCGTTTTCCATGACAAGCACGGATCTCGTGGGGAACTGTCAGTACCTCTGCTGTAAACAACACGGGTAAAGACCGGCAGAGACCGACACAAAGACACCATGATCAGTCAGACACGACTTGCTAAATTCACTCTGGATGCATTATCAAGTAGATTAGAAGCAAAACTGATGAACCCTGTAAGCAGAGCAGCTCTCAAACAAACAAGTCATCTGTTTGTTCATTTTGCCTTCATATTTGCTCCAGTCTCTGTAACCAACTGGGAACGAGAATGACACTCATTTCATATCAGGTAACTATAGAGATTAGTAAACATACTCTCCCGCTTCAGTTGCCATCGCAGCGCTGATAACAGAGATCCCCTGCCTCGGTTCTACACAAACACGGCTGAAAACCAAACATTTTCATTTCAGTGCATCTTCCTGTCTGTGAAGGGGTCGTTAAAGCGAGGCCTTAGAAATGCAGCTAACCATGATAGTCCTCTTCCCGCCTCGATGGAGGTAAGTTGTGTATGCGACGCTTCACGCATTGTGACGTCGCCTCCAGGTTTCTTGCAGAGAGGGAACTCACTCCACCCCTCGAATCCATCAGGCTTTAGAGGGGGGCTCCATACAGCTTGTTAGAGTAACACGTATGACCATGTAGGAGCCCTAATGAGCGGGGAGCTAGCCGGGAGAACCGTGTCTGGACGACAGAGAACATAAATCTCCTGTCCAGCTCTGCGCCCTGGGGGACTGCACAAACACCAAACATTGTGTGAGTCTGTGTGAATCTACAGAAGGTGTATCTCTGTGTGTGTGTGAGTGTGTGTGTGTGTGTCTGTTTGTGCGTGCATAGGTTGTGCATGCATGCGAACACACACGCGATGCAGATGACTATAGCAGCATCCTCCTGGGAGACTCATCTACCATAGTTGAAAGAAGCAGGTTGTTTGAATTATGATCTAACAATAGTGTTCTACTCCCACTCTATAAATGAATCCAATACGGGCATATCTATCATTACCACAAGACTTGCACTCAGCTTGCTTCTTTTTATTTGGAACAAGTTCTGGAAATCAATCCAAGCATACTCTGCTTTGCACAAACCACCCTGCAGGTTAAAATAATTTGTCTGTTTGCAGATAAACTGCAGTCTATGGCACTGATCAGATTCAGTGCATCTCCCTTGCTTCCTTCCTGCTTCCTGAGAGAATGCTGTCTGCTGTACTTAACTGCGGTACCTCTGTGATATAGAGTAACATGTACTGGTACTCTTTTTCCTGAGACATGCTTTCCATCACCTTTGCAGGGCAACTGACTGCAGTGTGAGGTGTGTAACGGAGATATAAAACTCCATTAAAGTATTGATTCGTGGGTGAAGTTTACCTCTCCCACTGCGGGATACGAGCTTGTGTGCAGCTTTAAATAAAACTGTGTTCATGTCTGGGTGTCCGCATTAGAAAGGCGGGGGGTGGGGGTGGTAAGGACAGTGTGCTTGCATGTGTGCCACAGGAATGTGTACCACAGTGTGTGTTCGTGAGAGAGAGAGAGAGAGAGACAGTGTAAGTGTGAGTTATATAGCCCCGGGGAGCTGCTATGGTCATATTTTAATAACTCGCAGTATGTTGGATTATGTACTGTGGACTTGTAATATCACACCGTCAGGGCAAAGCCCTAACAGATTCTCTGTTAGCCGGCCCTTAGGAAGGGAAAAAAACACATATCAGGGGACTCGCCAAAACATTGTTTTCAGTTCTGCAGCACTTGTGAAAATGTGAGCTCCCACATGATTCCAGTTCAAAGGTATGCTTTCGCCGTTTTGTCTGCCTCAGCACGCAGCGCTCTCTCTCCCGGCTACAACGAGCAGAGCTCCAGGTTTAATAGGCCTTAAGTAGCGCACCCCCTTTGCTGCCTTTGAAGAGCAAACACTCTTTCGCTCTTACACACACTCATATATATATACACACATTGCTGTGTGAGCAATAAAAAACTGTGGAACAGTGGCTAGTTCTCTCTCTGACACATCAAAAGGAGAGCTAAGGGGAGTAATGTGTGGAATGATGTGTGTGTAGACCAAGGCCGGGATGCCATTCATGGTTGTAGTGTTGTGGTTTTAACTGCCGGAGGAGGCTTTAAGGCTGTGGCTGGCAAGTTCCATACAGTAGTTTTAACACATGGCCTTCTGAGATTGCAGAGTGCTGTTTTGGTATTAAAACAGATTAGATTTTTTTTTTTTACCTATACAAAGTGCAGACAATATAACTATATGACAGTCATGTGCTAGAGAGAATAGCAGCAATATCACTCCTCGTAAAAATGACGTAGCTCACTCTATAAAAAGCAATAAAGACCATAAACGACATTGAGTAACATCCTGTTTTTGAGAGACAAAAAGCGAAACTGAACTTGGTGCACACACACACACACACACACACACACACATCATGGGTGCGTCTGTGTGGGTGTGTGCTAGCATGTAAGCACATATGCATGTTCACGTGTCTGACTGTGAGCTATCATATAACTCACTGAAGGAGTAGGGGAAAGTTACAATTAGCCCCCCGCCGAAAGCGTAGCCTCATCCTATAAGGCATGTTTACGCTTTAGTCATGCAGTAATTACATGTTTTGTCTTTTCGTTTTCTAATTCCCATAAAGCAGGGGAACATAATGAGGGAAAAGGCAAATTAGAAGAAAAAAACCAATGATACTACACGGTGCCCTTTTTGTCTTCAAGCTCATTTAGGCCTCGGAGAACATCTCTGGGGTTTGAAAAGGCAGGAGAGGAGGGGAAGAGAGCACTGTAAACAGCGACGACGCTTCTCCAGATGGGAAACTTCTGTTGAGCTGTAATGAGAATGCATAATGACGCAAACAAGCTTGATGGAGTTAGACATGGCAGCGCCTTCATTCAGGAATATGAAACCAAAAAAACTTTTCCCCCCCTTCCTTTTCTTGTTTTATTCTCTATGATATCCATTTCGGACTTTAAGTGGAAGAGAAATGTCTTCATTAAATGTTTAAGGGAACATGTTTCATTTCTTTTTCATTTTTCTTTTTTCCCCAGTCGTGCCCAATAGGGAGAGACGATGAAAAGGCAAGTACAAATGATAAAAAAACACAGAACAGGAGTGACTGCTCCTAATGGGACTGTTTTCAGCAGCTGCATTAACAAGCCTGTTTGATTTCCTCCTCATAAGTGAAGTTGTCAGCCCATGTGTCCAACGCTCTATGTTTAGGATGTCTAAAAGAGCTGTGTCTTCTGGCACCGGCTGATAATAAATGCTAAAGGGGTGACCTTACGTCTCTTTCCCGTGTTGCTCTACGGTCATTCTCAAAACAGAGCGAAAAATCCTCCTGAGCCGAGGTCAAGAATCCATCACTGGGGCTTTTACAATAACAGACATTTCCATACTGGCTGTGTGAGAAACAGGCCTGAGGGAACAAGAGCTGCCTCTAGTTGTGGTGAACTCCACTAAAAACACCATAAAGCAACATATTACTTTCAATTGAGTCTTAAAATAAGGTTAAAATACTTGTACCTCTCTGAGTGTGGTTCTTTACATATGCAAATGTGAGAATACTGAATTGTCTGCTCTCATTTCCATAATGTGAATCATGAATGTGCCATAGTTTGTTGGTTGATTTCCAGCTGTGCTCAGCAACAAAATCCATATTTGGCACTGTAAAAAGGAACAAAGATTAGAGTTTTGCAAGGAATGCCAGATTACACACACACACACACACACACACACACACACAGTAGTAGAAAACATATGCACAAACACACACAGACTTTTCATAGACCAGTTTATTGTGAAAGAGTCCTATGATTGTGAATCACTTTACCATGACGGTTTTGATGAAAATGTATTGCCTTGTCCTTGGAAATGTGGCACAGCAGTCGATATGGTTCTACAGACTCGGTAATACTCTCCACTGTGAAGGGAACAGACTAAAGACGCTCTTCGACTGATGAAACAATAGAGGTTGGGGTGTGTGTGTGTGTGTATGTGCATTCTTTGCAGAGTCTGCATTATAGGATTTGGATTGTAACATGGTAGTATCAAGTTGAGTGGGGCCTGTGAATATCACGTTGGAATTACAATAGACAAGGGCCGATTGTTATTTCACCGCACTTCCATTAATAATTCAATCATTTGACCTGTGACATGATTTCCCGTAAAACAATCTGATCCTCTGAGGGCTGATAGAGATATTTGAAATCTATGTTTGCGTGTGTGTGTGTGTGTGTGTGTGTGGTGTGTCTGTCTGTTCTGACCTTCCCTGTATGACACAGAACCAATGCCCGAGGCTACAAGTATAATATTTAGAGCAGAGGAGAGACAAGATACCAGAAAATGTGTGTGGCGCAGCTGAAGTGTGCTGCAGCATTTCCCGAAGATGTGCCTGCCCCAAGGGTGCTCCAATAAGCATGCCACCGAAATGGAAGGTCTCATACAAACTATGGGTCACTCTGAAAGTACAAGCAGAAAATCTGAACAATGCATGCAGAGTGCATTAAATATAAAAACACAGTGTTTGAGCGAGTGGAAACTGAAGCCCAGTAAATTATAACACATTGTTTTAGGGATCGCTACTGACAGAAGAAACGTCGCTGTTCCAACTCAGGCCTGCTCCATCACAAAGACACACTCACACACACACACACAGACACAGATGAATGTAGGGACGTTGATGAACACCCGCTTGCACGTGCACACAAAGTAACAACACGCTCACGTGCATGCGCAGGGAAAAAGCTGGGGTGCCATCTATCAGGCTGCAGACGGGAGCCTTGGAAGGGGAAATCTGTCCTGTGATGGCTGTAAATGAGGGCTGTGGCGGCGCTGTCACATTGCGTTTGGCTGGGACACAGGAGCTCCGAGGAGCCACGAGGGGCGGAGGGCATGGACACTTTGTACAGATATAATGAACTTGGGAGATGGCTGGAGCATGGGCAGACACTGTGATTCTGTCACAGCTTGTGGTGCTCTACTGCTGCTGCTGCTGCTGCAAAAAAAAAAGGGGGGGGGGGGTGAAGGAGGTGGAGGAGAGGAAGTAAATTGAGTGCAGAGAGAAGAAAAAGAGCGAGGAAGAAGCAAAGGCAATGATCAAGACAGAAAAACAGAAGGGGAATGAGAGACAGAGAAGTGCTGGGAATGCATGAGCAGCACCGCAGAAAAACATGGCGCTAATCGCTGTTGGATTGGTGAGGCAATACCAGCGTTATACCAGAAGAATATTTACTCTAATTAGAGCCGGCTAATGTGTCTCCAGATATAAAGGCTGTCAGCACTTTCCTGAGTATAATTAGAAGCACAGAGTATGCATTGTCCAGGAGAGCGTTGCAGAGTTCCCTTTGTACATCATTAACAGTTCACCGACAACAAAAGTGGAGTTAATAGAATGTAATGTGGTCTCTTCACCCATCCGTTTGTTCAAATGGTCATTAGTGCAACGCCGAATAATTCCTTCCTTCTGTGCTTCAACCCAGAACTCAATGACTCCTTCTACCTCCCCTGTGTAATTTCTTTTTCTCAAGTCCTGCCTCCAGTTTTTCTCTACAGCCTCTGTCCTCCACATCAAGATGATAAACATGATTTTATGAAACACTACAATCATCGGTGTTCGTAAAAACACACAAAATCCTCTATAAAAGAATTAATTCTGCTTCGGAGAGACAGGGCCAAATGTATAGATTTACAATTCTACACTCGAGTTCCCCACTGTGTTTTAATGCATCATAAACACTTGGTGTTTTTTGGTCTCTGTTCCAATAAAAACAGAGAGCGCGGGGGTGTAATATCTGGAGCTGGGGGAAATTAAAGCTGAGGTTCCTCTCCTCCTCAGTGCACTCCCAGCTTTCTCTCTCTCTCTCTCTCTCTCTCTCTCTCTCTCTCTCTCTCTCTCTCTCTCTCTCTCTCTCTCTCTCTCTCTCTCACACACACACACACACAGTTAATCAGCAGCCCAGAGAGAAATCTAAGACCACATCTACACCCAGTGGAGGGAACCTGATACAACCACATCTTTCCCCCCTTCCCACATTCCCCCTTCTGTTAATCATCAACACACACATGCTGCTGCTGATAAATTAGACGTAAGGTTCAGTATGATTAACTAAAGTTAATGAAGACTGAAAGTGATCTCAAACAAGGTAACCAGAGAAGGGAAGTCGTTAAGAAACCACGAAGAGTGCATTAGAAAACCTAGTGGACATTCTCTCTCTCTCTCTCTCTTTTTTTTTTCCGTTTCTGCTTCTGCTGCTATTTCCAAATGTCCTTTCAGTGTGCAGCGACAAACATAACCCTTCTGACTGGTGGAAAAATAAATCATACTTTCAAGTGAAGACAAATGCCTTATCCGTTGGGAGTAGCCTCAGGCTATAGTCATAATGGCCTCTCTCTCTCGTTCTGTTTTCCCCCGCCCCCCCTCTTTCTTTAAGACAGGGAGTTTCCCTGAACTAGTTTGAAATGTCCACCCAAACCAGCCTTACGCAGCACAACGCTTCAGGGCAAGGTGTAACTTAATGTTTTAAGACTTATTTCATGTCCCCGAGGCAAAACTGAGGATTCTCGGCTGCAAATTCTGAGCAAACAAGAGAAAACTCATCAGTCACATCTTTGACTATCAAAACACAATCACACTCCAAGCATGGCACAAGGTCGTAACTCATGTCGTGCCGTAAAGCCGCGGATTTCCTAACGCTGCGACCCCTGTGTGTGTGTGTGTGTGTGTGCGTTGGGCCCCGGCTCCGGCTCTGGCTCGGAGTGGGGCAGGCCAGCTGCAGAAGTCTGTCTCCTCTCCTCTCTCCCCTCCTCTGCTCTCAGTGCTATCAGGTTGCCACTCCTCCTCCTTCAGCCCATTACACAGGCCTCTTTATGCTGCGCTAAAAGCTGCTCATGTTCAAACACTCCTGGGAAAAGCTCCTTAAAACACGTCAGGATGAGAGGCCCTGTCTGGTAAAATATTAATAGGAAGTTAATTGGTTGTTAATGGACTGGTGCTTGGGTAGGAATCGCCCTCCATTAGATAGGCCACCGAAACAACCCATTCAAGGGTGTCATCTTACCACCTCCACAATCTAATTGTTTTCCGGTCACTGTAGCCGTGAGTTGCGGTAACCTGGTGTTAAAGACATTATTGCTGGAGTTTTATGTAAGGTCCTGCAAGGAGAACAGTATTGTACCCTGTTCCAACCACATGTCCACATGTCTTGGTACTATGTGTGTTCGGTTACTTTATAGGTCCTAGTCTCACACTCACACTTCTCTCTTAGTGTTGCACTGTTTTCTTTTGTGTCATCGTCTCACGTTCAAAGTTAATTGTCCCGTTGAAACTAGTTCATCAATAGTTAATCCACAGATCTCCTGTGGTTTCCCGCAAGGTTCAGTCCTCTTCTCCATCTATTTTCTCCCTCTAGGCCACATTATTCAAAGACACATCATGTTGTTTCACTGTTGTGTGGATGACACACAGATTTACCCCCCCCCCCCACAGCCTCACAACTACAGCAACCTAAGTAATCTCCACAACCGTCTCGGATGGCTGCAAATAAAAAGTTATTTTATTTGGACCACAGAATTTGACCAACATTGTTTCTCCTCATCTTGGCCCATATTGCTCCCTTCTGTTAAACCACATGTAAGAAAAAAAATAACTGGAGCCATGTTTGATTCAGGATTAAAGTTTGACAAACAAATTAATCAGGCAGGCAGTCGAATAAAGCCTCATGCAGCTCGGCATCATCTCCAAACTCAGAACAGTTCTCTGCACTTCTGACCTGGAGAAAGTCATCCATGCCTTCACGTCCTTCTGCCTTGATTGTTGCAACACGTTATATTTTGGTATCGCTCAGTCTCGTTTGTCCCGTCTTCAACTAGTTCGAACAGCAGCAGCAAGAGTTTTAACAAGGTCAAAAAAGAGGGAGCCTTCATTACTCCCGCAGGATTGATTTTAAAAGGCCTTACTGCCTTCAACGTATGACCATTACTGCATGTCACATATCTTTAGCGAGTTGTTTCATGTTTTGTTTTATCTATGATTATTTTAACTTATGTAAAATGTCTTAGTTCCATGAAACTATGGAATCGTCTTCCTCCCACCATCCAGTTCTCCCCCAATAAAGATTTACCTTAAAATACACGTATATACTCATTAGCCTTTAACTGTGCCTAACTTTTTATAGGAACTAACTTTTGTATTTCCCCTGATGTCTCTGCAGGTCTGTGTCATTATGGCCTCTATGCTTTTACTATTATTATTATTATTACTACTGCTTTTATAATTAATCTGTGTGCAGTAAAGTACTTTGGATCAACTGTGTTGTGTGTGAAGCGCTATACTGAGCTGAGTTGAGAGTTCATCTCTCCTCAGTCTCCACATGAGGAAACAGTTTAAACCTTTGTTGTTCGTGGCCGGTGTCTTTGTGCTTTCTGTGGTTGTCGTTAGCCAACGGGGAAAAAAATCCCTCTTCTGCTAGAGTAGGCATGTAATATTGATGCAGAGCAGACTCAGAGAAGCATTGGAATCAAATGGAATCTAAACTAAGTTCAAATGTCGACATCAACACATACATTTTTGATCACTGCAAACCTGCAAGACGCCGTTCCTTTTAAGGGAAGCCACAGGGGCATGTGTAGCCGGGAATATATTTAGAAATAAGTGATATTTTAGCGTGTCTTTCGATCCCAACTTCGTTCAGCTCCACTTCATTTATGAGAGGGACAAATACTTGTTGAAAGAGGTTGTTCAGGAAATGAGACTTAAAAACGCAGTAGAGGTTACCCAGACACTTTTCTTTTTTACAGTTTGGACTCCTAAATGCACCGTGTAAAAATAAACCAGCTCTCAAAGATATGTCATGTTCTCTTTAGCCCTCCAGACATTTGTAATAAACTATAAAACTACATTTTCTATTAATGAAATAAAAAAAACCAAATTCTGATACAGCTTACATTATTATATGCTAATAAAATGATGCTTTTACTTCCAGATGATCTTACAGTAAGTGTTGACAATTTAATCCTGAATAACACCACTAATTAAAATGCATATCTTTAATTGCTTGTCCTCTTCAGTGCCATTAACTCCCTTCTCGTGACTCGTGACTGTTTAATGGTAGCCTTGTTCAAACACTAAGTGAATCCGTGTCCAATTACATTATGAAGCAAATGTCAATGAATCCAACAGATGTTGTCCCACTCCACTGCTGGAGTTTCAGTTTAGGGATGTAGATTCAACAGCCACCACTAGAGGGTGTTAAAACACAGGCAGCCATTTCTGATGTCAGATCAGCAGACATTATTTCTTACAGGATAAATAGAATAAATCATTCCTTGTTTGACTGTGTGATATGTTCTTGTTTCCTGCGCTTGTCTGTGTGACATTCTCCAAAGCCTGTCTGTCCACTTAACTGCATCGCAGACTGAAATTAATCTATCAGACAGGAAAAACAGGAAGAGACGTGTATTATCATCAGCATGCACTCAAAAGGAGCACTTTCTACTACAATGCCAGTGTGCATGTTTCACTCTGCCCTGATAATCATCGACAAACAGGTAAACAGTCATGCTTTTATTACACGTTAAAGCGGTCAGCGTTGCAGCAGATGAGCAGAATCTAGGCTAGATCTTTAAATTATTTGGCAAAAAGTTCAAAAGCTACAACAAACACATGATGATGATACACAACAAAGCACTTGCAAAGAACACTTTAAGAAACAGTAGAAAAGTTACAACAGTATGAAATGTCCACTCTGGAAAAATTGTACTTCAATAATGTTGGACACTCAAAAACAAGAAAAAAAAAAAACAAAACGAGTCACTCGAGTATTTTGTATGTTTTGTTCATTTTTTTTCTTTGTTTTTGGTGTGACCTTTCATCACAATATTCATAAATATTCTTTTGAAATTTGCATTAATGCGGTCATTTGCAGTTTATTTGCAGTGTTTTTTTCCCAGACACCAAAAGCTACTTGTCGACTATTTTTTCAATGAATGAGAACAGTGTTCAAAAATGTTTTGAAATGCCTTGAGGTGAGACAGCTTTGCTTCTTAGCATGCACGCCACAACCATTTCTTAGCTGTCACTCAACAACATTGCTCATCTCCTGGGGCACACAGTAACATTCATTGTGGAAAAAGCTAGCCCAAATGTCGTTAGCAGTGATGTGAACACTGCCAACATGTTTTTTTTCTCTCTCATTACTCTCGTACCTCTGAAAATGAAATGTTGCCAGTTATCAATATGAAGAAGTCTACATGCCAGGTGGTTGGTCATTCATAAGCTCGTGTGGAGGAATGCATGCTAAAATCAAAGTGTTTTAATCAGAGAGTAGAGTGCAATTAGATTACAATAGACTGGAAGAACGTGCTGTATGCCCTTCTGTTGCTGTCCACTCGTAGACTCACTGTGCTACATGCTCACCCTGTAGGTGAAAAAGGCTCTAGCCGCTCCAGCTTCGCCAGAAATGGTCAAAGGACTGAGTGCCGGAGCTCAAGTGACATATGGGACAATCACGGAGACTCCGCTCTAGGGTGTGTTGTGGAAAAGGATGGGCTTGACCATGCCAGAGAGGATCTTGGGCACATGAACGCTCACAATCTCCGAGATCATCTCTGGGAAGTTGACACGTGTCGGCAGGGACTGGGCTTGGATGAACAGATCATAGGTGAACTGGTGTAACTTCCTCACAATCTGAGAAAGAGAAGCAGAGATCGTGCAGAGGTTATTAGTAACTAAGGTGACAGCTTTAACGTGAGCACCACTGGAAAAAGAACAAGGCCTGCAGATAAAAGAGAAAATAACAAAATCACACTGAAGCCTGTCTTCTGACAAGTGCTCTAAGAGGCGATTTAAAAAGATGACACTCATTGTGACACCCTAAGCTCCACAGGCAGGGTAAAGCCGAAGGGGCCTGAGCCGCAAAGTCTTGATCAACTCTGGTTTTCTACCTAAACGGCCCTGCCAGACAATCCCCGGCTGCCCTCCAGCACATAAAGCATTAGAAGATCTGAGAGGTGAGTGGGACACAGACAAAGCTGAGCCTTTAAGGGTAAATCCACAGTGAAAGACATGAGGTGGTAACTGCTGAAGCTGTTCTCTTTGGTAGGAAAAAAAAACCCCTTCCACCTCTTTTGGTCGTGCACGACTCACTGACATCAGGAGCTGTTCTTAGACATCTAATTATTCTTACTAATTCATTTTAAAGGTTCTGCTAGTGTTAAGGAGGAAAGCAGTTGATCTACACCTCCTTGTGGTTGCGTCCCTCCCAAGAATCTCAATGAACCAAATAAAGAAAAAGGATGATTTCTATGTAAGCATAGTTTTGGGAACAACAAATGTTTAGGCCTATACATTAACAAATGTTTAACAATGACCCTCGCCATAACAACGACCATTTTTGTACAAATATAATCAGCCTTCTAAAACCTTGACAAATATCCGTTCACAGACAGAAATCTACATCTGTGCGTGAAGCCGGGGGTGTGTGCAAACACACGTGAACATATAGTGTCCACATCCTGTACATACACACCTACATGCCAGGGGGTTTTAAGGCAGTTTCGGTCTTTATATAACTGATGTTTTCTTTGTGTTTGTGTTGCTTTTATCTGTTTTTACATTTAATACTTTTCCACACCCTTAGCTAAAATCAAAACTACTTATTAAAAGGGAACAATCGATTCACACGGTCCTCTACTGGATATTCAATTATCAAACAGAAATACAATTCTGCATGTGGCTGTAAAACATTAACCAATAGTTCTCATTCGAAAACAAAACTTTATCAATCTATATTTTCTTTGATTGCTTTAATTTGCCCTGGGATTTATTTGGACCAAGATGACAAAGATCACGGACACTGGTACTCTGAGCCGTTTGTACACCAGTTAACACAGCTCCTTCATTTTGCAAGTTGAAAAACATCCATCGCCTCTGGCACAATTGGCACAAGTTTAAAAACAGCAGAAGTCTTTACGGAGCATAACAGTTACTTTTGATGCAGCAATCCTACCACCAGAGGGTGCCTCCATCCCTTTCCCTCCTGATATGAAACCAGTGTAGAGAAGCTAAAAAACAGGAGTCATATGACCCTTTGGTACGTGTTTAACCATTGTTGGTGGATGGGGATTTGAGCACAAACTGGAGGTGTACCCCAGGCTGTTAGTTACTTGAGAAAAGAAATAGTGGTCTGTCTGTAACAGATCTAAACTTGCCTGCGGCTTACATTTTAAATGAAATAACTGATGGCAACTCAACTGAAGTAATCCAGCCATGAACTTATCAAGAGGTCTGGATGTAGCCTAGTTAGTTAATACGTTTGTGTACTTGGGAGGCGGACTTTGCTCGACACTATACCCTGCTCAGGTAGTTCTGTCACACTAACTAACTAAAATGATATTTATATAACAGTCTGGAGTCACAGCATGGTGTGTGTGTGTGTCCATTACCAACTGGAGGTAATCCAGCAGCTGTGTGAGCTGAAACAGTCTCTGTGTACGGGTGGTCTCTCCGTGGTGGCTGGCCAAGCGGTCCAGCTCCTTGATGTAGGAGGTCCGCAGTTCATCAAAACAACGCTGGCTCTTCAGGCCCTCCACTGGCACTGTGACCACAAAGCCAGAAAACAACAACAATAACTCTCACAGACTTTATCCATGCCATCAATTCCCCGAAGTAATGGCTGCACTCTATCATTGTCATATTTCACTTCGCTGACTTGACATTCAACTTATTATTTCAGCCAAGGTCCCAGCAGACTCACTGATGCTGAAGAGGACCAGGGCCTTCATGCAGAGGAACTCCTCCTGGGTGACCTTCAGCATGCAGAACCGTTGGGAGAGCAGCTTCATCCTCACACAGTCTTCATACATGCTGGACACTTGCATCCGCTGGCTGTGAGAACCCCCCAAAAAACAGAAAGAAAGCCAGCGTGAGAGGAGAAGAAGGACCACCGGGTGCCACAAAAGGAGATGTGAAAAGCCACAAGAGGGTCAGGCGGAGAGAAATATGGAAGGATGGAAGACAATTAACGGTGGCGGAAGCGAGAGCGAAGGGGGAAAAAAAGAGGAAAAAGCTGGAGAGGTGAGAAAAATGAGTGAGATGGATAATGGAAAAAAGAGAACGACAAAGAGGCAGAGAAAAATGAGGGTCAGCAACAAGGGCAGGCGTATCCATTACCATGCAGGTCACAAGCAGCCCAGCAGAGTGACAGGGGTCTAATACAGGCAGAATGAGTGTTTTGCTAATGTTACGCGACACACCAGCCGGGCGAAAGCTGCTCTGAGGGCCTGTGGCTGGCTTTAGCGTTTAACGCCCTCCTTCAACGCGGATGACAATTTACTGATAAGAGATGGTGGAATTGCTATTTATGTTCATCGCGTACGGTGTTTCGCTTCACAGACTCTGCGGTAAACTTTTCCAAAGTACAAAGAAAAGACGAAGGACAGGAGTTGAGGTGCCAGAAACGTTTTCACGGAGGCTGGAGGAGGTTGCGGTGCGAATCAAAACTTGTCAAAGTAAAAAAAAAAAAAAAATGAGTGAAGAAGCAACGCGATGCTGCACCAGTTCCGACGATGGTTTCGTGAAGATGAAACGGAATAAATCATCTGACGTGATCCCTCTGCGGCCACGTGTATCAGATGCAAAGGAAATGGTAAGAACGGAACAGACTTGTTTACTGTCTCGCCTACAAAAGACGACGTTCACTGTGTGATTTCTTAAATCTTCCTCTGAAGCTTGTATTCCACTGTGCCTTTCTTTCCAATCATGACAGGAGGAATGTTATGATATTCCAACAAACCCACTGTCACAGGGATTATTACAGCTGTTTAGACCCAAACTAACTTTCTTTGTTTGATAAAAAGGCTGCGCCGGGTGTGACAAACTTCTGTTAACTTTGTTTGATTCAAACACTTCAAATGTTACAACTCTTGCAGGAGTCCGCCGTGCAAAGGGAGGATTCTTTTCGTGACTTACTCGTTGAAGACCAGGTCAGGAGCAAAGTAGAGCATGGAGCTGTTTGTAAGGGTGTAGGACCTCCATCCCAGAGCGAACACCATCACCCCCATCCATGACAACTGAATCACTGACATCTGATCGTCCACGTGCAGGTCACGGAAACCTGTTGAAAACACTTTTTAAATCCAACATCATGTCGTGCAAATTAAATACAATATAAAGAGACTTAAGACTGATGAGAACAGGGATATCAGAGTGTGGATACATTGCTGGCCATTTTCAGCCTGCCATTCTCTGCTTAAATATGAATATATCTCCCTCTAGTGGTTAATAATTGAAAAAGGCTGGTTTGCATTGGATTGGATCAGCTGCTCCAACATGACCAGTTTCACTGGCGTAAAATTCGGACAAGTCCTGTTATCTGATGAGCAGGCTCTTGATGAGCAAGCCCACTGCTAACGGATGTTGTATCCTTCTTCTAAAAGCTCTGGGGATGGTCTAAAACACTGCAAACTTTGCACCCGATTCGACCATCGTCTGCTCCTCTTGCTCAATATGACACATCTAGCAGTGTTTGCTTGGCATGAAGTACAAGTACGTTTGTCTAGCATCACGCTGAACCACCTACACATAGTACAGACCCGTTTGCAGTGTGTTACTTCGGCCCAGACGTGTTTACCTGGTATTGCCTTGGCCCAGCGTACCACAGTTACCAGCTGTCTTTCCCCCAGCTCGTTGAGGCTGGTGAGCAAGGACGCAGGGCTGTCTGGCTGGGCAGGGTCATGTCCGGCATTGATCACAACTGGCTCAATGGCCTGCAAGACGCTGAGCAGGGTGAGGCAGGAGCGCAAGGTCGGGGGGATGCCTAGAACCAAGGCCTGGGAAGCTGCTAAATATACAGATCAGACCAGAGGGATACTATAACAACAAAGTTATAGCACATATGTTGTGGCAAACTATGTTCAATATTGAGTTAGAGTGATCCTTGAGCTTATGTGACACTAATTCTCACTTTGAGCCCTTGTGGCTGCACCTCCGGGCTCCAGGATGACATCTTTCTTTCCGGCCCTTTCTCCTCTCTCTACAGGCCCCCAGGGAGCCAGGGTTTGCTCCTCCTCTCCGATCCTCGCCTGCCCGGCTCCCTTCAGTCTACGACCTAGAATCCACCACAGACATGTCAAGACAAAAAGAGTCAAAGAAGCTTCCATTTCAACTTCTTTTGGTCTGATTATTACACAATAGATAGAAAAAAACAAACTGAGGTAGAATACTATGAAAGGGGTGGAGCTGAAATGACTAACAGCCAATGGAGCTGGTCCTTATCATAACCACGTGGTGGAGTTCTTGATCACTGGCCAGTAGGTGAAAACGTGCTCTTTTGGCCTTTGCTGAAATGCATTTGTTACACTGTATTTAAGCTGGAACATTTGATTAGTAAGTTTAGATCCAATGCATATAAAGGTACTTATATACTCGCTGACCACCCTGACCCCATTTTCCAAATTCACACCACAGACACACACACACACACACACACACACACACACACACACACACACACACACACACACACTCTTTCATCCCTCTGTGCATCATCCTGTTCTCATCTTCACTTCCTCACCTTTAAGGCTCATTCCCGACATGAAGCATCTCTTTAAACGACACGAGGCGCAGTTTTTCCGCCTCAGCTTGTCGATGGTGCAGTCGTTCCGGCTGGCACACAGGTGGTTCTGCTTACCTGGTGGACACAAAAGTCCTAGAAGGATGAGGGGAGCAGGTTCAACAATTTCTCGGCTTCCACTCGTAGCAACGAAATGTGGGTGTTTGTTGATAACAAATAAGTCGCCCTCATAATGTCAGGTCACTGTGCCCTGCCTGCATGAGCTAGAGAGTGGGTGTAAGAAATTAAATCAGCGCCAGAGTAATTGTGCGTGTGCGCTCATGCGTGTTTGTGTGCCTCACACCCACCTGCTGCGGCCCTTTTGAAGAATACTTTGCAGCTGCCGCAGGTGACCGCTCCATAGTGACAACCTGAGGCGTCGTCACCGCACACCTGACACACTCTCCTGTCTGACAGGTACACACCTGGAAACAAGTCCTCGTGCCTGCACAAACAGGCGCAAACATGTACAGAAGTGCTGTTTTTAAAAAAGGATTGAAACGTGGGCACACATACATTTTTTAAAAAGTTTTTTATCTCAGACAGCAACAACATCCCAGACAGATGCATTAAGATCTGATTCTTATCACCCGGTCTGTCATCGGGGTGTTAGGTCATGGTATTTAGGGCATTCCCTAAATCCAATCCAATTAAACTAGAGGGAGATTTGTCATGATTGATTAAACAACAACAAGTGGAGTCATCTGAAAGAGGAGCAAATGAAAGATTAAATAAGTGCAGTTAGTCCTTAAAGACTTTTACTTGGAAATCAACAAATGGAAAAAACTGAACCTGTTCCTTCCTCTTCAAGCACGGAATCAGCAACAGGTGCTGTATCTCATGTTTATAGGAACACTGACATATTAACTGGTATTTTGCTTTGGTTGGTCACGGCACAAATAAGGACAGTTCTGGAAAGTTAGGGATAGGGTGGCCAAGGCCAAGAGCAGCACATGTGGCTGTTGCAGCACGAACATTTTAATGCGGACACACAGCTGCCTATGCGGCATGATTCTACAACATATCAAGGCTACACAACGCACTGCAAATAACAGAACAACGGTGTTTGTTGTATTTGATTTCTTCGTGCTGCCCTGTAGCAGGTCCAATGAAGCTCTGCAGCCCCTTTGTATAGAAATAACAAGAAGTATAAGGTCTGGAAGGAAGTGTAAAACTTGGCAGCTTAAAGCGAGCTCACTGGACACGCTGTTCATTCAGCAGCTGTCCTTTTGTTTGTCGTTTAAAAAACGGTGACACTGAATAAGTGGCAGGCACGATTGCCCCCCTGACCTGATGCCAGTGGAACAACAAGTCAGAACAAATCGTTACGTACCTGAAACCGCGATCTGTGCAGTCCACCCAAACTGAAGGCTCGGTCTTGATGGTGGAAAAAGTGCCCTGCTCTTGAGGAATTGCACTTTGGTAACTTTCCACTTGACTGTATCCCTGTGCCATCGCTGCTCGCGGGCCACCATTCCCACCCTGGTCACGCTTGCCGTACCAGACACAGTGACATTCCTGCCGGGATCCAAGAGAGGCTCGCCCGCAATTACAATATTTACACAATAAATTGTGCGCTCCGGTCCCACTTCTCTCCGGCTCGGATCGGCCACCGTATGCGCACCACATGCCCGGGGAATCTCTGTATAGGTTAGGATTGACAGAGTACGCAGAGTATGGTTTGAAATGTAAGAGCTCGCCCCCCTGAGAAGCCACGGGCAGCTCTGCCGCCGGGTTCGTGAACAAGTTTGATTCCCTGCAGACGTATCTGGAGATCACCGGGCCGCGCGTCACGGTTTGCGCCGTCTCCACGTCGCCCGATCTGAGCAGATCCATGCAGCTCACCTGCTGTGCGCCACGGTACGCTTCCTCAAAGTCTTCTTCTCTTAGGTTAGTGTCGTCCGGTGAAATATCCCGAGCCGCTCCTAACTCCGGCGCTCCTCGGGAATCGCTCTCCTCAGCGGGGTGGAAGTCTGCGAAGGCGCCGCTGGAGCGGTGATTCATGCTGCTGAGCGGCGGAGACACTGTATCCAAACCCAAGGACACGGACACTGCCTTGCTGAGCTCGGCGGTAGTTGGGCACGCACAGGTGTCCGCGGTGTCAGACCGATCCCGCTCATTCATTATTAAAGAGTTTGACGTTCCTCCCGCGGCAGACGCGCTCGAGCGAGGTGCGTTGCGTCGTCGTAGTTTAAGCGAGGAGCTGGTTGCGCGGACAAACCCCCCCCCCCAAAAAACCAAATAAATAAATAAAACAACACTCTCCAGGGGAGAAAGAGCCTACCCAACGAGACCCCGGTATGTTTCAGCGGAGAGGAAATTCTGAGGAGCCGTCGCCGCGGGTTCCAACAGGAGAAGGGACGTCCCGTCGATCTGTTGCGCTGAATGAAGGGCTGGAAAACTTTTTTTTTTTTCTTTACAAAGTAACCTTTTTTTTTCTCTACACTGAAGATTCAATTCCCCTTAACCTCAGACTAAACCCCACTTCATAAGCAACTGCTTTAGAGAAATTTGAAGTTTGAACTCGTTGACCCTGTTTTCACCATGAACACCAGCTCAAAGTGTAACTCATTAGCCAGGCTATAATATTTCAATTGGACGCCGCACCTCCCGTTATTTGACAGCAAAATGTGGGCCTAACCCCGGGTCTCGCGAGAATAGGTTGAAATCGTAAATTCTCTGGTCATAACGCTGTATGGCACGCTGCTGCCATTGTGGTAAATGTTGCCAAATTAAATAAAAATCGCCCTGCACGAGCACTGACTTTTGAAACACAACACAAGATGCTCACAAACAAAGTGGATAATGTATATTTTATATGGATGGTCAATGGAGGGTCTTATAGTTTCTCTGTAGGCTATTTTTGGACAGCAAGTCAGCAACAAGAGAAGGGTGAAAACAGCTAGAGAAAAACAATCAAAACAAAACCAGTCCAGTATCTTTCCACCGAGGCATGCCTCCTTCTGTTATTTAGCATAGTTAAAAAAAAAGAAGAAAGTACACATGATTGGGAATCACTTCTCTAGGGTGTCCTGCCAGTGGACACAAACTTGATCCGGGTCCATACAGCTAGTGTCCTTTTTTATTATTTTTACCCCTGCGTCCACCAACTGGATCGGCAAACATCTATTTGAAGGTGAAAATTATTAGCTATTATTTTTTTTATTGCAGCTCATTTGATTTCACGCTGATCAGCAGTTCGTCAATAGGCCCATTGAAGGTGATGCCTACTCGTTCATATGGAAAAGGGTGTGCACACGACACGCTGATGGTGATTTTATTTCTGTAACATTTAGATGGAATAAAGACATGTGTCTTAAGCGGCACTGCTTTCATTAATCAATTTCAGTTTTTATTAGTTGGCATATTGACATTGCAAAAGTCTGTAATAAGATTGGCATGGACAACAGCAAACCTTTTCATAAACGAGAGCATGGATGATGTGTTTCTTCTCATATGTTTAAAAGGTGGACTATTTATTTGCTCTCATTTTCTGCAATGACTTGTTTCCAGAAGAAATGGACATTAGAGGCACCAAAGCACAGTAACAATTTCATTTGCCATCATATTTGACCTGACACGCCAGGTGAATCTTCTACCTCTACACAATAATCTGCACCTACACTTCTAAAATTTCTCAATGTGTCCGATTTCATCTTCTATCCTCTCCTACTGCACTCTCTCTTACATGCACTCAAATTCATCAATGCGTTGTTTGGTGTTGCCCTGACGAATCTTACGTAGGGTCTTGTATTTGTCGCGGCCCGCCTTCACATTGTCGGCATGGATCAGGTCATTGGGGGTCTTTTTGCTCTCGTCTACAGCTCCGGCCAGCTCGGTGCTCAAGAACTGTAAAAGAACACGAAACACAAAGTGAATGAAATCCTTTTCCCTGAGACTCTTTTGGAGACTATTGAGGAGATTTGCCCATCTCCCCTCAACCCTACACTCCCCTCAAACCCCATCTATTGTCCATAGTTATTAAGTCTATTTTTGTGTTGGGTCCTCTATGCAATATCATTTTTTGGTTCGGCTGTAAGATAGAGACCAATTTTATTTCAGCTGTAGTAGGCCTGGATGGTGTGGATGAGATTTGCGACTTGAATGAAACCAACAGAATGATAATGTACTTGCAACAATCTTTAATAATGTAGTGTACTTAGTGAAACACACTTTTTGGTAGAACTTAAGCTGCCATATTTACAGCACAAACCTCTTTATGTCTTTGTTAGCAGACAACACAGCAAATGTAACAAAACATTTTTTTTTAAATCACACAACGCAACAGCAACAAAAAATGGAAAACTGTAAACTGTCCTTGTCCCACCTCTGTGGGACAAGGACGTGGCAGCCACCATGACTGATAAACTAAGACACATGTCACGCAAGCACATACACTCCATACCTCTTATTAAGCCTAATATCTTCTCAATTAAACCGTTACTTTAACAATTACTATCAAAATACAATTTTGAAGAGTTGAAGTCAGTGCCTGGGAGCCCGAGTTTGTCTGGAAGCAAGACTAAGAGCCTGCAGCCAGCAGAGCTAAATGTCAGCATACTAACATGCTCACAGGGACAACGCTAACATGCTGATATTTAGCAGTTAATGTTTACCAGGTTCACCATCTTAATTTAGCCTTGTATTGTGCTAACATCTTCTAGTTAGGACTAAACACAAAGTGCAGCTGCGGATGATGGGAATTCCATTAGTATTTTGTCATAAACCAAAGTATTGGACGAGGAGACATTTTTATCCTATGATAGCGCTACATTGACCAGTCGGAGGACCACCCAAGTTCTTTTCATGTATCCTCTTGGGACTTTGAATATTTGTGATTCACAGCAGTCCATCCATTAGTTATTGAGATATTTCACTCAAAACCAAAAGTGTCCTTGACATAGGGACACATAAGGGACCTTGAATGCATTTTCAAGGCAATCCATCCAATAGCTATTAAAATAATTCACAGTGAGCCACAAACGTCAGCCTCTTAATGGCGCTGCAGGAAAAGACAGAAGATTGCCAGCATCAGTAGGATTCATCCCCTGGGGACCATGAATGTTTGTACCAGATTTCATGTCAATCAATCCAATAGTCATTGAGATATTTCATTCTGGACCTACAGAATGACATTGCCACTAGAGTAACGGCAGATTGAGGAAATGACACATTGGCCTCAGCATTCAAGTGGGGTGGGGTCTAATTATTATTATTATTATTTACTGAACCCAGAAACACTAAATCAGAAAGGAGACGAAGTCTGCAGTCTTCCACGCTCCAGGAAAGCACCAGGACTGCTAATCTCTAGCTGAACATGACCTCTGACCTAAAGGCAAGTACGAGAACAGTAAATCTGCAACAATAAAAAAAGGACATTTGATCATATTCTCGTGAGCTTACCTTGAGGTTTTTCTGCAGCCGCTGATTCTTCTGGGCCTCTGTTACTCTTTCCTCCTCACTGCGATCTCGGACCATGCCGGGAGTCGTCAGCTCAGCGCTCGCCTCTGCGCTGCTCTCGTCCGTCTCGTCGTGGTCGTCCATATGAGGGTGGACTGGCTCCTGGATGTGGACACCCATGAGTTTAGTCTTCATCACCTCTTTGGTTTGCTCCAAATCAGCTTCTACCACGATCGCCTGTCAACACACATGACTTGCAGTAAAGTGCTGTGGCTGAAGTTTGGTTTGAAGTGCACGAAGCCTACTAGAATTGTTCCTAAATGGGATATTCACGATTTGAAAAATTGGTTCTGAAAGAATGAACTGGAGCTCCATATCACGCCGAAATAAATGAAGGTACCTTTTGAGAATACAAGATAATCTTACACTTTTTACTTTATATTTATCTGTCTGCTTTTCAAAGGGGCATTTGACCCTTTAAATAAATCACACCAAAACTACGATGAGTTTATTTTATTCTGGGTAACCTCTCCATTTCCCCTTGAATCCCTGCTTAAGATGTTTTAGTAAAACAGTCACAAGTGAAGGCAAACATGTTGTCTTCTGTGACCCCCCCATGGTCATTAAGTTGAGTTAAACAGAGCAGCATTACCAAATAATGTGGAGACTACATGCAGGGACAGTCGAGTACTCGAGTATTTGTATGCAAAGATTTGCAGGTAAATCTTGGGGACAACATTTGCAGATACACTTAATGTTTTTTTTTTTAGCTAACTATGGCTTTACAGGCTTGAGCTTTGCTACACGTGACAATGCAGTGATCTATTAAATGTATGAAATCGCATTTTGAGTTGGAGAAAGTCTATGTTATATACTTGTCTGTGGTTGCCGCCTTGCTTCTATTTTACCATGGTCTAACACTTAGCAGTGTCAGACATCCCTCTTTGCTAATATCTGATTCATCCTTTATCTGCCTCGTGGTTCTTTCATTTAATCTCACCCTTTTCTGCCATCTCTTCGCCTCCTCGTCCTTTTTCTTCTTGGCGTCTTCCAGCTGGGAGATCTTAGAGGTAAGCTCTGCCAGCTCAGTGGCCTGCACGCACACACACACACACATGCACACAAATGAAGAGAGTTAAGAGTGCTCCTGATCTGAGGTCATTGTGCTCTGGCTCAGACAGAACGTGTGTGTGTGTCTGTGCATGTTCATATGCAGCATCACGGTCCAGGTTAATTATTTAAAATGTGCCATTAAGCTGAGTTTGTGAATCACTTGATGACATCAATACCATAACAGCCTTGGAGGAAAACTTAATCAATATATGTAAATATACCAGAATGTGTCAGAGATCATGGGAATAAAGTCAACTGGTGTCATACTGAATCACGACTTTACTGCAACATGTTTTTCTGTTTCCACCTTATTTTGATCTGTTCAGCATACAGGTGTGTTTTGCATGAGTACCAGGCTATCCTGGCTCTTGTTCTGGGTTTCAGATTGATAAAGAAGGGCTGCTTTAGCTTCCACTGCAGCTCTGCGGTCCTTGTCCAGGCGCTCTGCCTCCTCTTGAGCAATTGTCCTCTCCTTCTCTAACTCAAGAGCCCTGCGAGTCTGCTCCTCCAGCTCTGAAACACACACGCACATGTTCTCAAAAACATCCAACACACATACCCCGACATGCCCACATTGTAAAAGCTTTGTAAAGATCCTAAAATCACAAATATTTCAATACTCTAAGCCACTCCTTTAATGTTCTCAAACAGAAAAAACAAAACCCAAGTGGAGAAACATTTCTATTCAGAAAGTTGTCAGACCATCTTGAGCTCTCTTTGTCTGCTCTTCAATCTGTCTCAATCTCTCCATCAGCTCCATGGTCTCACGAGCAATCTTCTCTGTTTCCTTCTCAGCATTTTCTCGCTTTTTTTTCTCACTCTCGAGCAGAGCCCTGACAGGAGAATTGTGCATAAATACACATCTGAAAAAAAAACTATATCTGACAGTTCTTTCTCAAAGCAGAGAGAACACACTGTAAACTTAAAAAAAGATATATTATTATCATTATTTCCTTCTTTCCTTACCTCTCCATCTGCCTCTTGTTCTTCTCCTCCCTGGCCTGGGCCTTCATCTGCTGCACCTCAATGGTGTCAGGTTTACGCCTACGCATGTACAGGTCATGGTTCCCCATACACAAGGCCAGGATACGCTTGTTGATGCGAAGGCGAGGTACGTAGAAAACAAAGTCCTTCAACGCAAAAATCAGCAGCCAGTGATTGCCCCGGGGTTGATTCATAGCACGTCATTAGCATAACATGTTGGTTTTACAGTTATGAATAGGTTAATATAATCTAAAGGGATAGTTATGTTTGGGATAATTTTACAGATTTTTCTAAACTCTTAGACACTTTCCTTAAGTCTGTGCATGCAGTCAGAAAGGCAAACTGAAGTGTGAGGCTAAATTCATGTTTGTGAGTGAGATCAAGTAGCAGCTGCTCTCATTACACTACTTGCTGTAATTTAAGCATTTGCAAAATCGTTAAATCCAACAGTAACAAGGATATGGCATTCTCTCACGCCTTCTGTTTATAGCCACAGTGAATTAATTCAAATAAGCATTTCGAAAATTGCTAATGCTAAGACAATGAGTGCTAAGTATTAAATTCAACCACTGAAGAGGGAGCAGCAATTTAATCCCATCCACAAACATCCATGAATTGAGTTGAGCTAAGATAAACTCGCAGTTCAACATACCATCAAGCTGCACAAAAAGACTTATTGTATGTAGAAACAATTGCAAACCTCCCCTTCAAATTAAACTCTGGCAGCATGCCCTGTATTTCGTGTTATGATATGCTTCATATAATGTGTTGCTGCAGATAGATCATTATTAAGGACCACTAACAATAATGTTTTTTGCATACCGGAGCTTTCTTGTCGATTGGTTTGATGAGGAACTTCTTGTCATTGAAGGAGATATTTCGGATCTCACTCCATGGGAAGCCAATCTTTGGGGTCATCCTGTAAAATGTCGGTATGGTTTACCATTGTGATCTATGGTTTAGCTAACAGAGGTTATTGTGTTCTTTACACACAGTTAAAACATAGTTATGACACATAGAAAAGAGTAGTCAAACAATAGAGTCTACTGCCAAACTAGCATGTCTGTGTGAGGCTGCACAAATGCAAACATCAGTATGCAAATTCTTGATTAGAGAGAAACTCTAACTACTTCATTTAAGTATTTGGGGCTAAACCAACTTCAGACTTAAATTATTATTCAAAGCAGAGTATTTTTACATGTCTTAAACCATGTGTGGAGGGGATCTTAAAGGGATGAACAGAGTCATTACAACTCATTCTGAGGGGAACATGAACATCTAAAACTATTTCCATGATGACAATGCATCCAGTAGTTGTCAACATATCTCACACTGAACCAGAAATGTCAATCAGCTCATGTCACTAGAGGATAAATCAGGGGAACACCAAAGTTGCTAGGATTCATGGACCTTTTCAAATTATAACCTGCCTGTCCTTTTTGTCATAGATGTTCAGCCCCAGCGCGTCCACTCCCAGCCACAGCTCTGACCCTTTCTTGTTCTTGATGCTAAAGTAGTTCACCCCGTACATCTCCAGATCCTGGGCTATCTTCAGGTACTCCACCATGGCGTCTTCTCTGTGGTGTGGACCAATTTAATGAGCAACACAACACTTTTTTTGTAAAAAATGCACTGATGCCTTTTGGATTAAGACTGCATTACCTCAGTATTCCCTTGTGCTCTTGATGCCACACCTGGATTCTTTCCTCCCACTGATTCTTATTCAGCTTGTGCTGCTCCAAAACCCTGGTTTTATCAGTAAAGACAACACACTAGTTAGAATTCAGATGACTTAAACTGGAATAAAGTTCAACTTTGTTTAACACTAATATCCATAGGACTCAGCACCTCTGTGGCAGCAGCTTCTCTCTTGTGAGGTATCCAGGTACGTGATAGTCTTTTCTGTAGTCTCCATGTTTGACCTGAACTGCATATGAGGCCAAGAGCACCGCAGTCTCAGGTGGACAATATATGTCATCATTTAGGATGCACTCTTTTACCTAAAACACAGAAAAGAGGCAGAAAGATCTGCTTAAACACACAAATCCCTAATGTTTTATGAGGCTTACAGTGTAAAGATATCATATATGATCATTTTAGCGGTAATGCGACTTACAGAGAGAGAGAAAGCATACGTCATCTGGGGTTTATTTAGTGCACCTGGATCTATTTTTTCTGTGCATGTACTCTCTTATGGGCAACCCAAGAGGATTACCAGGATCTGTGAGTCATCGTGGAACCCTCACTAGTCATTAAGACTGGCTGTGAATGTTTTTATCGAGATTTATTAATAAATCATTACAACTGCAGGGTAACACTTTTTGCATTAGACAACATTATTTACATTGTGATATCCACTGAATATGAATATTATTCTCCTTTTAGAAATATATCAATAGGAAATGAATGGATCTGGATCCTTCTGGTGGCATACAAGTAACACATGGTGCAACCCAAATCTAATCTAATCTTAGTAAAGTCCATTATTACATCCCATGTTTCAGTGCAGATTTACAACATGACCCCCTTTAAAAACATCAGGGTTCTTCTACATGTACTCATCTCCAACCTGCAGAAAGAAGAGGCGCTGCGTTGCCTCCTGGATCAGTTCATCAGCGACATCCTCAGGGTAAAACTTGGCCCTGAACTTAATCAACAAAGGGTTGTCCCTCTTCACATCTTGAGCTGTCACCTGGGATTGGCACGCCGCAGCAGAGGGAAATGAAGAAATGGGTACTAATTAGCCTCAATGGGGTGACAAAGTAACATTACCAAAACCATAACCACGATAACATCTTCATTTAAATTCTGCTGTCTCCTCACCCTCTTGTTCAGCTTGAGCCAGGTGGAGAAGCCTTTGCTGTCCTGATACTGAAGGCCAAAGAACCAGGTTTCCCTCAGCCCAATCGTCTTCACTATCTAAACATATCAATAAGTAACACGGTCACACGTGTGTCCGTCAAAGCGCCTGTTCAATTGTAATGCACAAGCGTACCTGGTCAAAAAGCTGTTTGCCTGTTGTGCTGGGCAGGATGGCAAACTCCAGCTCAGCATCCATGGTTGTAACTCGGACATTTATCTGCCAGAGAAAACACTGAGATACTGAGATACAGGAGGGAAAGATGCCGTTCATTCATCTGTGTCACTGGAGAAGCATCCAGGAGCACGCAGAGCAACAACTGGGCTGAAAATGAGCACTACCAATTGTGTAATAATTTAGTTTGTTCTTGTTAAATTTGTTGGTTCTTTGACAGCAAAATGACCAAAAAGAGTGTTTCTTACATTCTTCTGTTCAACCAGGAGCATCCAATCGCAAGAGGTTGGTGGGGACTACAATCAAAAAATGAAGCCCAAAGTATATTTTAGACTTAACTGAGTACATGGGGTTCATTCCATGATTCATAAGAATTAACGACTGTGTCAAAAACAATGACACCCATTTAGCGTTAATCTTGCATATTAGTATGAAACTATATACACATTTTGGCAGTTGTTGGTTTGGACTGACTTGTATAAAAGAAAAAAGCAGCACACAGGAGAAATTGTTGGCTCAATTTCTCTGAAAGAAATTAAGCAAGGCAGGCTTTCATTAGTGCCTATAATAATAGTAGCACTAGTGGTAGTAATGTACCACAATTGTAAGCCATGCTGAACAGACTGTTTCAATTAATATTTATCAAAATAATGAGAAAAGCTTTACTTTGCTACTGTTTGGTTTATCTGGATAATTTGACGACACACAATAAATCCAGGAACACAGACGTAACAAATTAAAAACATCCGGGAACTGGGCAAAATACCAACACCAATTTCAACTAAATAAGAAACACAATACAAATCAAGATGTAAAAAATGAAAGGTACTTACAGTTGACATTTGGTTTTTTTTAATCTGTAACCGAAACACTTCTTCAGAGAGGTGCTTGAAGTGGCCTTTTCTCTGCGAAGTCATATGAAACTGCTTGCAATACCTACAAGGATTAAACTGCATGAGAATGGACCATTGTGTTGTTCTCAAGTACTTCTCTCTCGGTTAATCCAATGGCAGCCAGGGGCCCACGCGTTTTATAGAGGCAGCCCTCATCTGTGAAAAGTTTTCCTGTTAAAATGATTTGATTTTGACAGTGTATCACTCATTAAGGACATAAGACTGGATCCATCTCTCTCAAACCTACTTATACAGGGACATAAATCAACAGTAACTCAACAGCACCTGATGTTCCATTTATAGTTGAGGAGTCAGCACATTCTGCTAATCTAGTAATCCTTCCAGTTAATGTTTTAAGCATATGTTGTTATGGCATATGGTGATTCTGGTGTTGGTGTTGTGGAGTGTTTGGTTTGTAGGCTAGCTGCTCCTGCTATTGCATATTTTGATAGCTAACAGGTAAGTAGCCAGGATTTTAGAAGTACTGAGGTCCTTTATCCAAGGAACACCCTTGCAACACTTGCAAGTCATTTTGAAGAGACTGAAAAACAAAAGCATTCATTACGCTACTTTTGCAATATTTAGTTTATTTAATTGTTTATTTTAATTTAATTGTTTTAACATGTTTAATTAACATTATTTAATTGATATATGTATTAATTGGTGTACTTCTCAATTGTCAAATTCAAAGGCACTGAGTTTAAAATAAGTAACTTTAAATGATATAGTGTAAATTATCTTCAGGTCACTAATTTGCCTTAAAAATACTGGTAATATGACCTCTATACATTTATTCTAATATTGTAATTAAGTGCATATTCGAGTTACTTGAGCTTTACTTGAGTATTACTATTTTATACTTCTTCTTCACTGTATTTCAGATATAAACACTGCACATTTTTACTGCACTATATGTTATTTATAAAAGTAGTCATTCAATTTAGATTATTTTGCATATAAACCGTTCCATTATTTTATAAAATACAACACACTATTTTAGAATAATATACCAAATATAGTATGTAAAATAATTTGAATTACCTCCACCTGTAGCTGAGCTACAACATTAAAATGCTGATTAGCATTAGCATTTAGCTGTGAATCTCTCTTGGAGATTAATAAAGTATCTATCTATCTATCTAAATATCTATCTAAATATCTATCTATCTATCTATCTATCTATCTATCTATCTAGCAATACATGAGTAATAACAATCTCAGTGTTATAATATATAATTACAATGATATTATTATTGTTATACACTTATATAACACTATCAAGGATCATTTTGCACAATGAGTAGGCTAGGCTACTTTTTCTTCTGAGAGTTCAGGTATATTTGTCTGATTTTTTAATGTAGCACTTTCACTTTTTTCTTCCTCGTGCTACGCTACTAGCTCGTGGTCACACGTAGCCGGTTTCACGTTACGGGCGCGCGCTCTCTTGTGCGCGCTCACACCGGCTATTGTGTTTTTGTCAACAAGGAGACCACCGTGGCCTTGCGGGTAACTGAGCTGGCCAGCTGAACGACAAGGGACTTCTTAACCATGGCGGACGAACAAGAAATAATGTGCAAATTAGAAAACATCTTGGAAATACGGTAAGACCTTGGTGTAGAAGAAAACAGAAATGGTTGTCAGAGGTTTGACGCGTACTGAGAAACGGTGTCTCAGCTCGAGTTAGCCCACTGGCTTCGCTTTTGTTACTGAGCTAGCTAATATTAGCCGGTCTGCTGCGATGCCCTGTCTTTAATATGTTTTTGCTGTTTTAGTTTGAGCTCGTTTCCGACGGAGTTGGCAAGAAATAACTGCATGCTAAATCAGACAGAGATACAAAGGAACTGTAGTTAAGGTGCATTTTCGGTTCATACACGCATTAACATCCCAGATGTGTATCAAGAAAATGCCAGATGTGCGTAGCTAATTATTTCTGTGGGTAAGCTAGCTTCTTAGCTTGCACGCTTATCGGTCTGTCATTAACTCACTAAACCCCGGTTACAGAATGGTGTTTGTTTGCACTGGTGTCTTCTTTGTAGCCACGCTTAGTTAACTGCCTATCAGATGCTAGTTACAAAATACAGTAATCCATGCACTTTAAACAGATGGATTCACAGCTGTAGTACCCTAATAGGTTGTTCCGCTTAACATCAATGCAGATCGTCTATGAAGTTAATCATTCTACACAAATTGCATGACAGATGGATATGAATGCGTGGTGTTTTGGATCTTGTTTACTTGTTTTTTCATTTGTGAGGAAAATAACCTCACAGCGGGTGTCTTCTGTCTGTGCCACTGCCTGCAGGAACAAGACGGTCCAGATGCAGAAGATTAAGTCTCGTCTTAAGATTGAATTTGAGGCTTTGGAGTCCGAGGAGAAGCACCTGAAAGAGTACAAACAAGAGATGGACCTGCTTCTACAAGAGAAAATGGCACATGTGGAGGAGCTGCGGCTCATCCACGCAGATATCAATGTGGTGAGGGAGTACTGCAGAGATAAGCACCCTATACAATACAGTACAATAGAAGAGCAATTCTGGACCAGCAACACATAATAAAGAGCAGTGAATGCAATTTCAGTGCCTGTATTATTTTCAGTATAAAATATATAATAACTTGGTAAAACCACTAAGGGCTTATTGTATTAAGCATATATGTAATTCTGATATCCTGTCCTCTCAGATGGAGAGCACCATCAAGCAATCGGAGAATGACCTGAATAAGCTGCTCGAAACCACTCGTCGCCTGCATGATGAGTACAAACCTCTGAAGGAGCATGTCGATGCCCTCAGGATGACTTTGGGTCTACACAGACTCCCTAACCTGAACGAGGAAGAAGAGAAGCTCTCCCTGGAGTCAGTATACACACAAAAACAAACACACGCACGCACACACACACACACACACACACACAAAAGTGCTACACTAAATTATTTTAAACAGATGTTGCTGGATACAGTTTACAGTGTGTTTACAACCATGTTTTATGTCATCTTTAGGTCTCATAACATTTTCTTTTTAACATAGTGGTTTTTCCAGCCACCTGACTCTTACTGAAGATTAAAAAAAAAAAAGTTTTGACTATATATGCAAGATACATTTTTCATGTTTTTGTATGATTCTCTTTAGCACAATTATTTTCACAAATAAACAATCAAAATCATATAATTGAAGAACACAAAGTACAGTAAATGTAAAATACTGTCATTATGGCATTACAGGGATATTTATTTCTAGTCCACGAGTATTATATAAAATATATATAAAAGTATCATTAACAAATAAAAATGGTCCAAGATTTGAGCTTTGTTGCACACCACATGTAATCAATGACTTTGAGAAAACAAACTCATTCACAGAATGCTGGAATTTCGGCCCCGTCAAAGAGAACCGCTCCACTCCAGTCCTTTAAATACTGACCCATTGCTCCAGTCTATTAATAAGGGTACTTGGGTCAACTGTCAGGCTGCAACAGCACTTTGAGAGATCTAATTTATGGCCCTGATATCACTGTCAGAGTGATTAAGCAACATCAGAATCCAAACTGGACAGTTATTAATGTGTTATTATTTTTGAAGACCAGAATGGAATGTAGTTATGAAATGGGTCTATATAAAATCAAAGGTTGCACCCAAGCAACCACAGAGGCTGCCCGTGAGCAGTAAATCCATTTTCAAGCTTTAGAATGGCCAAAACGTTGCAGGCACTTGAAGGGGGCCCGACAGGTAGACTCCCGGCCATGCAAACTTGCAGTCTTTGACATCCATCAACAGTATTTAGATTGGACAGTGTACTTTGGAGCAAATCTGATGGTGTGGTGCTAGAATATGGACGTTGATCTCAGTGTTGGACTAGGAGACTCTTTGCTTCTTGATTTTACAGTGCATGGCATTTACAAGAGGCGGGGAGGAGCCCAGTGCTTGGCATTGTGGCAGATGTAGAAAATGACTTTTTAAATCTGAGATTCCTTTCTTCCATTGTACAGATCAAAATATGGTCCCGTTTGCCAGTAATGATTCTGCCAGTTGTTGATGTGGTCACTCTTAGGTATTGTCACTGTCAAGCTTAGACTAAGCATACAGACTTATTTTTTCCAACTCGAGAGTACACAGAGCATTTTCAAAACGAATTGTCATTTTCCACTTTGGATGGTTGGGGTATTTTAATGTGCCGCAAAGTGAAATTGTCTTCCCAGATAAAGAACTTTTTGTTGTGAGGAAGCGTTCTGGACCACTGCTGCTCCGCACGCTGACAGCACTGCTGGCAGGCAAGCTTCTGAGTTCGGCTGCGCACCGCTCGGAAGCTCAGATGAGTTCATTTCTGGCCAGATGGTAGTCGTCTCTCTTTTCGTTCTTGGAGGCACGCTCCTTGGTGTTCCCTCGGTTTATGAGATACTTACATGGTTGAGGCTTATCACTTCGGTGTTTTTTTCTCGGAAGACAGAACTCATGTATATATACTGAAATAAATCTTACATGAAAGAAAGAATGGCACGAATCCATCTAAAATAAACCTGTATTAACTGTGAAATATTCAGATGCCTGTGGTAAAGGGACACGTGTAAATATGCTGTAATGTTTGGGGCTTTTTTGGATCCTGGTTACAAGAAATACAAGTCACTAAATGTGTTCTGTGAGCGCTACTCTATCACAAACCTATTTTGAGAGAAACCAGAGAGCATAAAGGAATGGGATATCACTTTTCTTTTTTACTTTTGAAAATGGGCCAGTCAGGCATAAAGTTCAAGGCCAAATTTCTTTCCCAGCCCTCCCCTGCCCACACACACACACACACAAGCATGCATGCAGATAAACACTTTCACAATGTACTTTTGCTCAGTTGTACATAAAAGAGGACATGAGATTGACTATAACGTTCTCTAATTGAAGTTTCCTTTGTATCTTGCGCTACTCCACATCTCATTAATACGCAGCGTAGATGAGACAATCTCAGCTGTGATGTGATTCATAAACTCTAAGTTACAGTCGCAGCTCGCCAGATTTTCCCTTTCTTTGTGTTTGAACAGTTACTTTGAGAAGCAGAAAGCAGAATGGCAGAAGGAGCCGCATGAGCCCACCATCCCAGAATCCCTCGCTGCCGCCGCAGCTGCAGCGCAGCAGCTTCAGGTGTCCAGGAAACAAGATGCGCGCCAGACGGCCACCTTCAGACAGCAACCCCCACCTATGAAGGTAGGTGGCTGCAGTCGAACATGTTGGAATAGCAGGTGGATGATCTCACTTAATTATAGAGCAGCCATTTCAATTAAGACATCAAATTGGAATTGGCGTTGAACCCTTTCAGTTCGTTTTTTATTTCCAAGGGGCGTCATCAGACCAAACTGCCTCTGGACGCAATTGGATATAGCTACAACCAATCAGAGCAGCAGAAAGTGTGACGCAGTGCTGAGTGAATTATGTCTTTCTTATCAACAAAAGCTTTAAGATGCAGTTTATTTTTCTTTTAGACAAAATACACCGTCCAGTTTGTTTAATATTGACGAAATGGCGCTCCTCTGTACAGTCAGCGTATCAAAACCGCAAGACCCTGTTGTGATTAGCCCGACGCGGCACCAGCTGGACATCTGTCTGAGTGGGGGGGGGCAAACGCATCTGCCAGCGCAAATAAAACATGCGCTCCCAGATTCGTCTGGTTCCCAGGAAACCATATTTGGAGAAAGTGGCATACAAACTCGTGCACCGCCCCAAAGTCGAATAAAAAGAATGAGCTTAAGTCAGATACGCCAGGATACAACCTGACTAAGTTGCTTGCTCATCTGTACATCACAGCAAGGACATAATGCGAAGTGATTGCTGTAAATGTCTCCCCTCTCTCCAGGCTTGCCTGTCCTGCCATCAGCAGATTCATCGTAACGCTCCCATCTGCCCGCTGTGCAAGGCCAAGAGCCGCTCCCGCAACCCAAAGAAGCCCAAAAGGAAGCCAGATGAGTAGATCCTGCTCTACCTTCGGCTGCAGCAGGGTTTAAAAAGGGACATGGTCCATTCCACTGATCTAAGATCAGCTATGTACGTCACACTATGTGGCTATCTGTGCTTCAGAACAATTTCCACAAAGAGTCCCTGCTTTAACAAATTGTCTTAGTACGTTTTTCAAAAACTGTCAACGATCGCTCGAAGATCTGGTGTCGTTCTGTCGTTTGTTTTTATGTGTGCTGTGGGTGTGTTTATATGTAATTGTATGACTTCTATAGTAGCTTTACTAGCCCCTAACCATGTAACTGCAATAATGCAAAAAGGAACTTGATAAAATGTCCAAATAACTTTTGCCCACGTTGCTATCGTTTATTGCCTTAGATATTGTACTGTGCTTTCTCATTTTTTGCAACGCATGCGTGCTCCCACGGCTGTCAATCGTGTATTTGTTTGTGCCAATAAAAAAATCCAATAGGTTAAATGAAACCCAGTGTTTTAAATGTTTACAATGTTTAAGTGACCACAAACTGGAGAAACATTGCTATTGCTCCGAATAGTGTTGTGTGTGTGTGTGTGTTTAACTTTAATACAGTGTTAAGAAAATAAATGGCTGTTTTGTACAAACTTGTTATGGTGTCTTTTTTCCTTTTATTTTTTTACACTCAAAACAAAGGCTAGACACTGGTTTCTGTTATTTGGCGGTGTGAACGGAAACTGCCGTAGCCAAGCGGGGGTAACCGAGGAAACCGCCATCAGCATATGGATCAGTGTTTGTTTGGCAGATGTGTGGGTTTTTAGTGTCAAAGAGGTGGGAATGTGTGAGACTCCAGCACAACAGTGTCCCTTCCATTGTGTTAACGCTGTGCCTGTCGTGTCTGCAGCTATCTGTCTGCAAAAGGACAACGAGGGCTTGCTAAATGAGTTCCTGTAGCGTTTTTTGTCAGGGTAACCCCTCATTTCATCGGTTGCCAGGGCAACTCCACGTTCCTCAGCCGTTGCTAAGGCAACCCCAGGTTGCTGTGACCTGCATACGTCCGCCAAGTAATTCCTCCCAAATCCAGCGAGGGGCATCGGAGGCCTTTTAGAGATTTGGCACAAACTCCCAGAACAAATAAAGAACTGTTGAAACCCTGTAAATAAGCAATCTGATCAGTCGAACGGACACAAATATTAGTTGGCAGTTTGAGACAGTTTGAGACAGTTTGAGCTCGCCTGTCTTGCGTTTCGCGTGCTCCTTTGCTCAAGTGTGTTTAGTCTGCCCTTCAGTGCATGGTACTGCAGCTGTGTCTTCTTCCTCCTGAAAAACGTTTCAAGGCCGCAGAAGCTCCCACACGCCGCAGACAGCGGCATCGTGGAGCTCCGCCCCCGCAGCCTCTCACAAACGATACCCACACAGCAATAAGAAAAATATATGTATATTTCTATTGTTTTTCTTTTGTGATTGCGACCCCGTGGAAGAACTGAACCCGTCTCGTCTCCTCCTTGAAAGTTTGAAGCCTCGGCATTGAAACGAGCGGAGGGGCGACGGGGACAGGATGGGGGACCTTGACACGAGACTGTGGGAGGTTTGGGCTCTGTAGTTTGGTACAGTCTGGCTCCTTTGTGTTCCCGTGGCTCCTCCTCGGGGGGGTGAAGGTGCTGCTGGTGAAAGAGACAAATCATTCTTCTGCCGTGGTTTCTCCATTTGTACTAAATATAATCATAATCTGTGGCTGCATCCGATGACATTAGGGTGACAGCACCCCACTTTTACTTACTGTACATGTGAGTTAAGCGGCCGTCTACTTCTTTGGAGGGGAAGAAACAAATAACCAACCGTTTTCTATGAGCAAACCTTTAGAAATAAGAAGTATAGAGCCATTAAAAACTAAAGATGATGTACGTCTTCTTCTAGTTTTACGGCTTATTGGTGCGTTACCGCCACCTTCTGCTCCGGAGTGTGGAACAGACAACAGACTTAGTATCTACATCCTATTAACAAACAAACAAACTTTATACAACCACCCTAACCTACATTTTATGGTCTGACTTATTCCTACTATAAAAGCCCTATCCATGTCAGCTACCCTATCCACGCTTATTCATCATATCCTATTGAAAAAAGCCAACAGCACCCTGACCTGTGCTCTCTCTGTCCCATGTCCTACGCCTCAAAACTACATGCCGACGTCCCTCACACAGGCCTGTTTGGTGGTTTTCTTCCATTTCCAGTGTTTTATTTAGTGCCCAGCGCCCCAACCGTAACCTTTTCCATGCAGGTTCCTCTCTCCTGTGTCCACTTCCCACCCCAGCACCTGTGACACTGATACCGATGCCTCCCTCTCCCCTCTGTGTCCCACCTTTCTTGCTACAGTTGCTCGCCCCAAATCCAGATTATACATTTGACCTCTGCTTTACTGATACTAATTTGCATTTCTATATTTTCTTTCTTTTAAGCCCTATTTGCCAATTCATCCAACCTCTCATCCACCCTCGGGCCCCTACATGTGCTGGAACCCACAGAAATGTTGCCCGGCCTCCCTGACTTGTAAGTGACTGAAGGCTTCATATTGTACATCTTGACGGCTCTTTGAGTGGAAAGGCCTTGAACTTGCTCGGGCTGACACCACACCCCAGTGCAGCCAACACTGCAATCCTCTCCACTGTGTGAACCCCCAACTCACTGGCTGTTACAGCCCATATCCTGTCACTCCCGTCTCCGGTTTCTAAGCGCCATCTGTATAAATCCGTGTAAAACCACTGTACTCTTTCATTACATGACTCTGAAACGCACTTACCAAATCACGTATCTTTTCCTTTCCAGCCACCACCAGATGAACTACTGAAGGGCTTAGCCTCACATCAAACGCTCGCAAGTCTTTTGCAGTGTCATTCCCTACCCGGCTAAAGTTCTCCCTCTGAAACCTCCCAACCCTCTCCTGCAACACTCCTCCGTGGGGTGAGAATCATTGTGTCCCTGTAAATTGGCCAAGCAATTTGTCATCAGTTGCTTCTTTCTTCTTTCACCGCTTTGCATTGTGGGACACAGTAGGCGAGGTAGACTGTTCTGGTGCATGCTGGAGATGTTCCCCGCAAAAGCACGACACCCGGGTATTTCTGGCATTCTGCAGACCTTTGCTTTTGTTTGCATACTTCATGCTACATGCTACATGCTACATTTAGACCACATCAGCACGCACTGCTAGTACAGCAGGCGGTGTCCAAAACAGCCAGGGTCGGTGTTTACACGTCCTCTTCTTTTATTGTTTACTACGGCTGCCCTTCCCTCCATTGGCGCATCTCTACCGCCATCTGGTGGTCGACAGGGGCATGGGCAGGGGAAGCACATGGATGTATTTTTTAATTTTTAAATTGAATCCAGTGTCATTTGTTTATTTATAATTGAAAGATTCAGTTGCTTTTATTTATCCCGTGCAGGATAAACCAGAAGATGTACAGTGGAATGTAGTTTGACAAGAATCACACAAGACTACAAAATCCATGTGCAATACCAAATATAAAATGTCCAATACAACACTGATACAATATGTAATATTTAAACAACACAAACATGAGCTGTTTAAAATAGAATGTACTATTCTTTTTATATTTTCCTCCAAGGTATAAACAGGAGGTATAAAGGTTTAAATAAAACTACATTAATGGTCATCACTATCATGGATGAGAGGGGAGGTAAATGCTATAGGCATGGCAACGTAATAAGTTTTTCCATTTAACATTTAAGTTGTCACCTTTTTGACACAATATCACACGTGTTATATGCCACAGCATACGTGCATTGATTAGAGGTTGGTTGGCTTTGTTTTACCTGGCAGTGATACATTTCACTTTCATCCACTGCCTTTTTTTATGAGAACGTATCCAGAAGTAAATATAACGAGTTGTGAAACATTTTGTAGATATATCAATTTAGAAAAAGTAAAAGATGCAGTTTCAATTCATGACATTTAATCTGTAATAATTATTAGAATTGAAATGTAAAGTCCATCTATTGCACAGTGCATCATTTATTGTTATTGCTTTACAGTGGCTAATGATCTTATTTTGTCACTGTTCTTGGGTCAGGATTCAGGGAGTCTGCATTAAGAACCAATCTTAGTTATCCACTATTAATTTCTCCATGTCTGTGTGCTCAAATAAATAAAAAAGGTTTCCTTTCTTCGTGTACTTGTACAATGCCAGGAATTTTGACACTTGTGCCATCTGAGCATCAAGAATGTTGTGTGTCACAGCCTCCCTTCTAACCATGGGGCAGTATGAAGACATGGGTGGGTTTGGCAGAGGAACAGCTGACTGGCTGCTCCTCTAAAGCTTCTGACAGTCACGCAGCTGACACCTACTGAAATGGCTGCCTCAGTGTGAATTTAGGAAACAGCAAACTAACTTCCTTTCTCGTGGATGATCTGGCCTTATCATCACAGCAGTTTTGGGCTGTTGTGTCGTTACTATCTGTTTGACAAGCTGAAACAAAACATGTGGAGTGATAACGTGCTTCACCGTGCACAGAAAAGTTTCAGTCAGGGTTCAGGCCAAATCACAGCACTGAGAGAGCCCTCATCAAAGTCCTCAGCGATCTTAGGGTTAGCACTGAAGCAAGGTCTTTGTTCTAGTGCTGTTGGATATCAGTGCTGCATAGTGACTCAATTGATCACAATATACTCAGTGTGCGTCTTGAGAACAAGGTTGGCCTCTCTGGGCGTGTTTTGAACTGATTCTACACATTATATAACAGGGAGAACGTTTTTTCTCACAATGGGAGATCATGAGTCAAGGAAATATGAGTTACCTTTTGGTGTTACTCAGGGAAGCTGCCTTGGTCCTCTGCTTTTTGCATTATACATGCTTCCTTTAGGTGAAATTATCAGAGAACATAAGCCTTTCCACAGCCATGCGGGTGATATACAGCTGTATATTTCATTGGACCCAAATGATAACCATACCCACTGCCATTTGTCAACTGGTCTGGCTGCAATAAATAAGTAGATGCAGAACAATTTTCTTAAATTAAATGGAGAAAAAACAAGTTGGCCCACAATGAAAAGAAGAGCTGGTTCTCGCCAAACTTGGCATTTTGCCCCCACAAGTTAAATCATATGTCAACAAGCTTTGTTGTTATCATAGAATCAGACTTAAGTTTTCCTACATAAAGAGGATGACCAAGGCAGCTTTCGTTCCTTATTTATCTCAAGTAAATTAGATTACTGTAATTCTCTCTTTACCAGTCTTCCAAAACAATCAATTGATAAACTACAATTAATTCAGAACTCTGCTGCCAGACTTAACTAGAACAAGAGCATATCACCACAGTTTTAGCAAACCTGCACTGGCTCCCAGTGTCTTTTAGGATTTATTATTTATTTTTAAGATTTAAGTTATTTTACTTGTTTACAAGGCTTTCATTACAGAATCTTTGTCGTTTTATAATCCTTCACAGCCCCAAAACTATGGAACTCCCTACCCAAGGCTATAAGAGATGCAAACTCTGTGAACATTTTAAAAGACAATTGAAAACTTCCTTATCTCATCTTTATTTAGACACTCTTCTCTGGGTTTATCTCCAAGTTATCTGTGACATATTTTATTGTTTTGTTCTGTCATTGTTTTTTCTTGAGATACTTTATTGCCTTTCTTTGTTTTAGTGCCATCTTTGAAATACTACATTGTCCTTGGCATACCTGTTTTTGATATTGGCTGCTTCTCGCATTTGTTACCATTTTGTTTGCTTGGTTTTTGCACTATTTTATTATGCGTTTTTTCTTTTTTATTTGTTCATTTTATCTCTCTCGCTTGTCTCCTGACTTCTATTATAAAGCACTTTAAGCTACACCGCCTGTATGAAAGGTGCTATATAAATAAAAATGTATCATTATTATTATTCAGGACACAGGGAAAGACAGGCACACTCACCAATCACAGACTGTCACACTTGTATCACCTTCTAATTATAAACCTGAGCCTGGACTCTCCAAGAATGGAAGTTTAGCCAGACCCATCTGTGGCCTAAAATTAGCCCCCACCCCCCCACCCCCCAGAAAGGAGATCTGACCCCCTCTGTCAGTTAATACACACACACACACACACACACACACACGCACACACGCTCAAACCATACTGCACTTTCACAACTCACAGCTCAGCATCACACACACCTTGGAGGACCTTTCTTTCCTTCTTTCTTCCTTCCACGTGACTTATTATGGAGTTTTTTAATGTGTTTTAACTTATTCTCAGCTAATGTCTTTGGAAATACCATCAGCAAGCAGCTAGATGAGGTAAGTTTCTCGTTGCAGTAAGTCTCTAGTTTGCTGCTGTGGACAGAAACTACGTCACTCTGTTTCCACTGAGCAAATTCTGTGGACCTTTAGCGGAAGGATATTCATTTTGTATAAACTCATGTATGGCCTTTCTTACAGTCTAAGCTGTATTACTTTGATTTGTCTTACATACAGTATGTAAACATGGTAGTACTGTCATGGTAGGAAGCATCATTCTTTTACTTTCATGTTGAATTATGTTATGTTGAAATAAAAATCAGGACTAAAAGATATAACCCAAAATGACAACAGTATGTCAGCTGTGTAAGTGTTGGGGTGTATTATCGTCTTTCATTTGACATGTTTGCCATTGCAGATGGAAGGGCTTTGACTTTAGCCTGCAGTTACATTATGGTTCTGAGCCAAGCTGTCAACATGAGTTTGATGGACATTTCTAAGATCTTCTCCCTGCTGCAGCCTAAGGAGGAGGATGAGGACAACGAGCAGTGTCAGGCCCTGAACAACGCTGTGAGCAGCAACGACGTGGCGCTGCTCTCCGAGCTTCTGTCTCAGGAGAGTTACAGGAAGTCTATCAATGCTCGAAGCGGGTGGGGGGTCCCAGTAACCCCCTTGCGCACTGCTGCTGCACTGGGACACCGGAGGTGCTTGGAGTTGTTGTTGGAGCACGGCGCAGAGGTGAGATACAGGGAGAGCGTTTTATTAGACAGCTTTCAGATGAGGATGTGTGGAGGGGGCGAGTGGAACGCTAGCTGTGCCTGCTGGTGGGTGTAATGGACATAAGTATCCTACTTAATAACCCAAATTATATACTGCACTCAGCCATCCCACATTTCATTTAAAAGCGAAAAAAAGTGAATACATTCTTCCTTTTATTTATTAGATATGAAGAAATGAGAAGTGAGATTTTCACATACAGGGCATTTAAGCTGCACTAATCAATATTTGTATATGAACAATGGATCGAATGACGTGTGTTCTGGAGTTCGTTGCTAAGATGTTTACTAATCCAACTTGAGAGGTGAGATTATGTCACTGTTGTGCTTACAGCCAAAACAATAATGCAGCTTTAATGGCCTTGGATCACCAAATTACTATTTGTGTGTTTACTACTGTTACAATATGCTGGTGTACTGCTGTGTTTAAATCCAGATTGACAGCCTGGACGTGAAGGCCCAGACGCCTCTGTTCACAGCTGTCAGTGGGAAACATCTGGACTGCGTGGTGGCCCTGCTGAAGGCCGGAGCTGATCCCAACGGCAGCCAGTACAACAACTGCTCCCCGATGCTGACTGCTGCCCGGGAGGGCGACGTGGACGTGCTCCGAGAGCTGCTGCGCTTTGGCGCCGAGGTGGACGTGAGACCCAAAGTCCCAGAGTGGGCCTCAAATGCCACAGCCTGCAGGGGGCCCCTTTATATCTCAGCTGTGTATGGACACCTGGACTGCTTT
Organism: Nannoperca australis; assembly: GCA_036023655.1. Lineage (NCBI taxonomy): Eukaryota > Metazoa > Chordata > Actinopteri > Centrarchiformes > Percichthyidae > Nannoperca > Nannoperca australis. The sequence goes on along the minus strand of JAVQJD010074389.1, from coordinate 29,544 downwards.
AAACTGTTCCTTCTCCACGGGGCCAACCCCAACTACAACTGCACAGACGGGAAGATGCTGGCCAGGATAAAGCAGCCAAAGACAGTTCTGGAGGTGTGTCTCCGTTATGGCTGCGGGGTGGAGTACATCCAGCTTCTCATAGACTTTGGGGCAGACGTGTACCTGCCTACACTGATCATTGACAAGACAACAAAGCAGAATGAAGCTCTGGGTCTACTGCTCAAAGAGAGAGGTGAGACACTGAACATAGTTGGTTCAGTAAACATAGAAGTGTGGAATGTTTTCAAATGTTAATGTTGACCTTTATGTGTGTGTGTCTCTGTTCCAGTCTGTCCCAAAACACTGATGTCCCAGACTCGGCTAGCAATTCGAACATACCTCCCCCTTGAAAATAAGGAGCCGGCCATTGACAGTCTGGACATTCCTCTGATTCTGAGGAACTACCTGAAGCATGACACCTCTGAACTCATATGATTCTCACATCAGCATCAGAAAGGCCAGTGTTTTTTTTATTACCTCAGTGCTGTACTCTCATGACTGGATTTTAGATTTCCAGCTTTGCCATGTTTTCCCACATGTAAGACAAGATAACGGACACTCACACAACCAGTCTGTGTAATATTGTTGGTTCCTTTAGAGGTCACTGTCCTGTCGCCGTGCTGGAAATTCTTTTTTTATTATTATTTATACATTTTTACAGATTGAATATTGTGACTACCCATAGGTGTATTTATCTAATGACGTACGTTGAAATAAATTCACACAGCTCATTGAAGTGTCCTTGTCAAACACAGACAGATGACCATGCTGCAGGGCTCCATGTTGACATTTTTTTGCCATGTCCTTGGGAAGTGTAACACCGTGGTTGACCACTAGAGAACACAGTAATACTGCTTTTGAGCTTTTTGAAATTTGAGGCTTCTCTTGGGCCGTTTCGAACACCTTAATGCCTCTTTATCCCTGTCCTTTTTTCACAGGTGACATTACAAAATTGTACAGTCTCATTTCAGTTATACAGACATCAGGATACAGCTGGAGGAACACACACACACACACACAAACGCAGAGACTGCAGCTCACCAGGATGTCTTAGATCTTGCCTGAAAAACAGTGTTGCATCTGTGGACTTCAAAACGCTAGGAAGCGGAGTGATCAGGCTACACTTCAGCACGGCCAACTGGGAGAAGACATTTGCATAAGTCTCATTACTTATTGATCGCAGCACAGTTATTTGCAGCCTACACTTTGTGGTTGGAAGTTTGTTGAAAATGTTCTTTTGTGACTTGGGAACACCATCCTGGAAATGTTATCATCTTGTGTTTATGTGGCCGTCTGTCCTACTTTCTTCCGTGACACATCAGGGAGTGAGTGTGTCAGCTGTTGGGAATGGGACCTATGCAAACAGGAAATGATGTCACGCGACAGGAAACCGAGCACAATGCTCTCACTCGCACACATTGACGCCTGGACACGCAGTTCTGTAGAGGTTTTATTTTCAACAAAAGTACAGCTATATCAGATATGGATTTGTTTTTACAGCAAAGTACAACATATTCCCAGTGCTTCTGATTACATCAAAACATATAATGTACATACAGTTGACATCTCCACTCTCCCATTCACAGTTTCTGGATTGAATAGGCATTATTTTTCATTTCTACAACAAATAATCAAACTCAAAGGCCAGCGAGAAAGAAAATGATAAATGTTTGCATATGGTGACAAGAGGATATGGATACGGTGAGTAAAGTTTTCTTTGATAGGCAAAATTCCAGACCTCAAACTAGATGGTAATATACAATGAATAGATTCCAAAAGTGGGATGTCAGTCTTCTGTTAACCTTGATTTTGTTGAACACCACATCAATATATGGCTCATTGAAGACTCTGTTGTACCCTGACTATTGCCTAACCAACTGCGAGGAGTTCCTACTGGATATGTTGCTATGCTAAATGTGAGCGGACGCGGTTAGCGGCTCATATACACCCTGGACTAAAAGGAATGACATAAATCTGAGTAACCTCCGCTAACTTGGCCGTCTTGGTTTTATGACTGGAAAGAGAGAGAGAGAGAGAGAGAGAGAGAGAGAGAGAGAGAGAGAGAGAGAGAGAGACGTTTAACTGCACAGAAGGCTGTCCTCTCTGCTCTCAGAACAAGGTCAGAATGATAATTATATAAGAAAAGAAAAGCAATATATACATCCTTTTAACAACGTGGCCAAAACGGTACTATTTAATACTGCATTCAATAAATACATGTGAGGAATCAATTTGCACTGTCAAGTCATTGTGCTTCAAAGAATAATTTCTTAAGTAGAAACAAGAGCATGGTATGAATTGCAGTGAAGTGTGTGTGTGTGTGTGTGTGTTTGTGTTTTGAGGATTATGTTTATTTTTAGCTCATCCCGAGAGGTTTCGCATTTATTCAGCTCTTCTGCTTGACTACAAATCTATACACAAACACTCATGATCAGTGCTAACTCCTATTTGGTTCACCGTTGTCATAGAAAAATGATACCCGTTTTGCCTCAGCGGTTAATGGCATTCCAAAAACATAACCAGCATTTTGGACCATGACAGTGTAGGTTGGAGTCAAATAAAATCAAAAAAATTGAAAATCATGTAAAAGTTTATACTAGAGTACCCATTATATCTGGGCAAAGAGAGCATCAGTGCCTTTAATTTCACCTATCAACAGTTCAGTCTTTGACTCAGCTCGAGGGAAGACATTTCCCTCTACTCGACAATAAATAAAAACAGAAGCTACAGTCTTTGATGTGAAGTGAGCAGGAGACAGGTGGACAGAGAAAAGAACTCCCTTCAGTGAGATGGTATGGGTTCAAAAATGAATGGTTTCCGTGCCGTGGAAAATAAATCCCATTTGAAGTCAAATGAAACTAAACAATCTGCTAAGAGTTGTCTTAAGTCTCATGCAAAATATTGGATGCCACAAGCATGCATTTACCTGGTACTGAGGTCTACCGCACGCTAGAACTGGAACAACATTCGTCTCCAACGCAAAATACCAATATCCAAATATATGATCTGTTCTTTTTACATTATTTACAGTGTGTAGCTGATAAAGGTAAAATAGATGATTGTTCTTTTGACTCATAACTCGCTGTTAATAATATACACTGAAATGTGAAACCTAACTTGACTAATGGAAATCTGTTTCCTACGATATATTCAAATGAAATCATCTTTCAGCGTGTTAAATAGATAGCAATAAAGGAATTCTATGTAGCTTCTAAACATCTGAAATCAGGATTAACGTCCTTTTTGTGCAATAAAATTACCGCTATGTTAAGTGTGATATAATATAATAAGGTGTTTCAGTCAGACAGCACAGTATCGACTCATATGGAAAAAAAAGGCCTGACCTCTAAGTTTCTGTCCAAGTGGATCTCATGCACTGGGGAACGAGGAATTCCCAGTGTGTGAGAGAAAGAGAGAGAGAGAGAGAGAGAGAAAGAGAGAGAGATGCAAGTCCCACACTGAAAGGGAAAATACATGACTAATTCAAATCTGCCTGTGAAACTGAATAGATAATCACTAGTGGAATGCTGGAAGGCACTGTTAGATAGCATCTCTCTTCTCCGCAGCAGAACGGGCCAGCAAGTGCGCATGATTATATGTCTCTGTGTGTGTGTGTGTTTGCCTGCATGCTTGTGTCTGTATGTCGGTTCTTGTGGTGGCGGGGAGTAGGGGTGGGGGTGGGGGCGTAGCACGGGACCTGAGGTTATCATGGCCTGGGAACCATATCTTTTTGCTGTGCCAGACCGGGGGAATTATCTTCCGAATCAATCTCACTGGGAGCCGTCTCTACAGACACCAGCAGCCGACTCACCCGTTTCTCTACGTTCTTTACTGGAACAAAACATAAATTACACGACATAAAAAAGCAATTCTAAAGTAGTTTTTTCCCCAATAGGTTATAAGGCCTATAAGAAGGCAAACAAATGACATAGAACGATATATAACTCTTTCATATCACGTTGTAGTGAATAGTGAAGATATATGATGATATATCACATTGCACAAGTTGTCATACTGGATATGTACGGTCCGTCAGGTGATATAAATCCAACACAAAACGTTCTTCTATATCTGAGGTCAAAATATGATCACAAATCAAAGACAGATGTGTCACTTACATTCCAGCTGTAGAAAAGAACACACCGTGGTACTTTCTCCCCAGCACGTCCTCTCTCGTCTAACACCCCCGTTGAAGTGGCGCGGGATCTTGCTAACAGCAGCTTCGGGGGACATTGTTGATTAAACAAATCAATCCGCTCAGACCTAAATCACTTCAATAGGGCCCGAGCTAACTGCCGGAACATGGATCCGATCTGGAAAAACAACGTGACGGGGAGGAGTGCCAAGATTTGAAGCTGCAGTCTTTAGAGATGCACCAAGCTGTCAGAGGACACCTGCATGCTACAGATTAAATTCACCTTTCCACCTCCCTCTGGTACTGGCTCACACTTCTGCACCCTACACTGACTCACAACCACCTCATATTGTTGTCCTGTTCATTTATAATGCCTGCCATTTTGTTGACCGCCCCCCCCCCCCCCTCCGTGTGTTGATCAGGGTTCTTTCTACTTTCTCACGCTGCTGCATCGCTCGTACTCCAACGAGGAAAAAAAGTCTTACGCAGACAGAATATGTGCTGTGCTTTTTACAATGTGAGCAGAAAATAAATCTTATTATTTTTTTTTTTACAGCTGACGTGAAAAAACAATATTATTTTAGACCTTGGCCAACACATCAACTTGACTTTAAGTTGTCAGTGGGATTTCCGGAGGTAGGGCGTGCTCTTTCCGAACACCCAGTGAGCTGCCGGCACAGTGCTACAGGGGTGGTCTCTGGGGAGAGTGGGGAGGGGCTCTGGCACAAGGCAGGTGGGCCGCAGCCTGCCTATCTCCTGCTCCCAGCTGTTTCATCTGAGTGGCAAGCTCTCCGTCAAACGCAACCCACAGCCACCCCCCCGACTGATGTGACCGGTTATGAATACCCTGTCAAAAGTGGTTGGTGAAAGGATGTAAATATTCTATTGATGTTCCGACTATTGATTTGCTCCCTGACCCATCGTGTCACGGCCAATGGCAGGCCTCCAGAAGAATGAAGCTCGTCCCTCTGAGAGCCGCTGACTCACAGAGGCCCGAGCAGGTGGGTAGAGAGATAGAGAGGACGAGGAGAGGGATGCAGAGAGTGAGGGAAACACTGTGAACGTCAGACTGAGAGAGGGGGGGGCTACTGTATGCAAACAGCATGAGAGAGGAATGTGGAGGAGCGCTGAGAGTGAGGAGGCGATCCAGACGTCAGCGGAGCAGAGACGGCCTGACTGGATGTAACTCAGAGATGATGCCATCAGTGGAGCTTCACAGGTCCTTTAGATGCCACAGCCAGTTGCTGAGGCCTGTCAGTAATTCAATCTCACATTCAGAAGAATGCAACAAGCAATCTCATATAGCAGCACAGCAAGATCTCAGCTTCTGGAGAATATCATACTACTGGGAATGCCGCGGCTCGGCCTCGTGTTTCTTTCCAGATGACGGAATAAAAAATAAAAAATAAAAAAATAATAATAATATAACAATCTCAATAACTCCAGGACATTCAGGTGGTGTGAATATGCAGAATCCGAGGGAAAGAGTTTATGACAGTTGACGGCTGGAGAAGCATGATAACTTAGAACGTTACTAACATATATGAATTGTAAAGTTTTCTTTTTTCTCAATTTCTCAAGTCTTCAGTCCTCTCGCTGCTTCCAACCACACGCTATATTAACATTGGTCCTTAACGTCAAAGTCTCTTGTGTGTGCGTGTGTGTTTTTTGTATTTTTCTTCGTCATGGGACATGGTCATCCAGTGTTTAGTGCTTCTAAGAAAAATAGCTGGTCCTTCAGAAGAGTCTGTGCATCTCTATTTCTTAAATGGAGCTAATCTACTAAAATTCTGCCAGAAAGGAGCCTGGCCTCTTTTGGATTGACTGAATTCAAAAACCTCTCCTTGTGCCATGTCCTCCGTAACCTCATACTGCCCCGCACTGAGGGGGTCCTGGGGGGGCGGGTATGAGGGGGGCGTGCACCTGTTTACACCTAGGAAGGCAGGTGCAAAAAAAGAGCAAGAGGGGGGGTGTAAGGGGAGGGGGCGGGGGGGCGACAAGGAGGCAGTGCAGGGCACAAAGCAGAAGAGAAAAAGAAGGGAGGTGGATAGCAAACAGGAAACATTGTCAGTATTGTGCCTGGAACAGACGCTACAACACAACATCAAGTCATGCGTCAGGCACATAGATGTACAAAATGAGCCTTCGGTGTTAACATTCCTGCATATTAAACCTGAGATATGACACGGTATGATCGTATGATGACTGCTGAATTGGGACAAATGTGGAATTCAGCTCTAGCAATGACACAAGGGAGACTAAAGATGCTATTCAATCAAAGTCTGTAGCAGGCAAACAAGAGAACCATCAGATTGCATCTGATACAAGGATGAAACCAGGCATTTGGTACAAGGAACATTGTTCTTCCGTGTTTGTTGACAGCGCATTTGTTTGAATAGCACCCTCGACACTTGAGAACACAAGAGTGGCAAAAATAGAGCCAACAGAAAGCTGTTAATATGCATTTAACTACAGCCTACAACGTCATTTAGCTACAGTCTACAAGCATCACAACTATGCTAGTGCAATTGAAAAATTAGATACAATCAATATTTGGAGATGAAATATTCAAAAGTTGCCATGGCATCTTAGTAAAAATGAAGATATGAGAACAGAGTCTTTTGTTACAGGTATTTTACGGCCAAACGCTGTTTTAGCAGTTAGAAGGGTTTGATCTGTTTGTGTTAGTGGAACCTGTTTATCTTGGATAGACAAGATAATGCTTGTAAACAGATTGGACTGTGACTGCATGCTCCAATGCCAGCGTTAATCACAACACCTCCAAATGCTGCTTAGCAGTTGCCATGGCATCTTATTGTGCTAGCTCTAAGGAGAACTCTAATGCATATACCTTTATCATTTTCAAACCATGTCCATACAACATGGCCCTCTTTCTCAAGATGAAATCTATAAATGAATCTGAAATTCAAAAGAGTACTTCACCTTGTGCCAGCCATGTACACATACAGCACTTAGAAACACACAACATTTACTTCTGACAGACATCTACAGGGATCCTAATGTCAGAGAGAACATTCCAGCAGTGGTCATTGGTTAATCAATACCTTAATGGATGGTCATGCTTATTGTGAAACTGGCAATAGCAAGAACATCAGTCATGGTAAATGTACAAACATCTAGTCTCGCACTAAATTGGCTAAATCTTAAAGGACGACCCCAGCAGTTTGGACATGTGGGTCCTCTGTCTGATGGTTTGTCAGGAAGAAGCATCTTGAATAACTTGTTTGACGTGTCCTGTTACTGAAATAGATGGCAGCTGTTGGAGTTAACAGTATTTTGACATAAACAGAACTCGTTAAAAGACAAAATCACACGATCGCCCCGGAGTGTCCGCGATTTAAAGTCAAGGCTCCTTGTTTCACAATTTAAAAAGAATCACCGGTAATTTTGAACTCGGGCCCTATTTTTTCTTTTCACATTTTGTGGTCGAAATGACAAAATTATCATTTTGTTAAAAAGTAAGATCATTTTTGTTAAACCAGAAACACAAAGTCAAGGAAAGGTCTTGCTCTGAAATCTTACAAAATGTTGAGTTGTTGCAGAAGAAGAAAGGATCTTACTCTGTAACAAAACGGTCTGTTTCTGTAAAGATCATTTCCCATAATGTTGTCCGACACTTAGAACAACAGTCTGAGCCTGTCCGTGGCCAAAAAAAAGCACTTTTAGTGGACATACTTCTCACAGGCACAATTGTCCCAAAGGATTATGTTGCAGCCATTGCAGCCCATTCACTTATGCAAGCTACTGGACCACTTCCAAAACGTTTGTTAAGTATTAGTCATTTCATCCCCAAAATGTGTAAAAATAGAGCCCAGGTTTAACAATATAGGAGTTTCCCTTTAAATGCTCTAACAAAACAAAATATATCTATACTTTAAACTACACATGTACACATCTGAAGCAGGTATCAACCAAAAAAGGTGATTTTTGTTTAGGGTACACTTTGACAATCTGGATGTCAATGGCAGTGATAAGTGCCAGCAACCACCCTAACTCAGTAACAGAAAAAATGCAAACAGTTGTCTGAGGTATCACATTTTTCCAAAACAAGCCTGACACAGGACCCACATATCATCAACACCAGGATCGCCCTTTAAACTGAATAAGTCATGCAAACAGCCCTCTGTCTTTTCATTGATGCTTAACAGCTGCTTCACAACTCATATCAAGTCGTCCTCGTGTACGGGCTGACAGACATTTAACTCAGACGCAAAATACCGCAGGTAATATAGCGAGAAGACATGAATCCACGTGACATTTCTAACTTACTTGGTACACAGAAAGTCTAGGTCTATTCATAAACAAATAGGCGTGTTTAAAAAAAGTTGTAGAAAGTAAAAAGATTTAAAAAAAGGGAAAAAAAGAGAGCAGGTTAAGGGAAGAGTAAACAGCGATGAGAAGACAGAGCACACCAGCGAGGAAAAGAAAAGGGAAATCACCTGATATCTTCTTGTTGCCTCACCTTTCTGTTTGGTCACCTTTCTCACTGTCATGGCCGCCTGTCGCTTCTGGTACTCAGAGATCTCGAAACCTAAACCGCAAACACATTTTATGGTTTACAAATGTTCCACACGCGGGCTGTAACGCACGTAAAAAAGCCACAAGAAGTTGCCTTCTACCGAACAGCTATTGGTGCCTTCAAACGGGGCAAGAACGCCCCCTCATTCACAACCTCTAAAAGCTCAGAGTTCCCGAGTTGTAACGCGTTTGCTGACTTTTTCAGAAATGGTGGAGGCCATGGAAGTTCATTTATTGGTGGATATAAAATGAATATATTATAATATTAGTTGTATACAATTTCCTTAAGCGGCCTTTTCTTTTCATTATTGCTTTGCCTTTTCTGCATTACGTTAGTAATGTCACAAAAGCAATGAGGATTCTTTTGGCGTCCATGTCGCCACTGACTAGCAGCGGTGTTCCCACGACCAACGCCAAGTATGTCGTTCCATTTGAAGGCACTCTATGAAGCGTTGTTTAGGTTTAACTTTTCACAATAAAGTCACGATAAAGTGCAACACCTACTTTAATAATAATAATTCAGTGTGTCCTAAGATGTACATGTAGCACATTTGACAACATTTTGAGCATGACCCAGCCAGTCAGAGATAATGCCTGATTCAGTGGCTTCAATGTCACGTGCATTACACACGGAAATCATGTTTTGTGCTAAAATAAGCCACATTTGAGTGTGCTGCAGCAAATACAACATGTTACTGAAGCTCCGTTGCTCAATTGTGAATGAAATTAATATTTTCCAAACAGGGAAGGGCAGAGCGGTGTGTGACTAACCGATTTTCTCGTCCTCCTGCACCATCTTCCTCTCCTCGTGGAAGGCCCTGAGCCAGCGGATCTTCTCCTCTGGCTTCTTGGCCAGAAAGATGTGGATCTCCTCGCTGTCTTTGTTGCACAATTTGAAGGCATTCTTCACACTGACGTTGAAGTCATCGTCACGCCCATCGATGGCATCCCGCACCTCGTAGCGGTCCATGTCGATGCGGCCCTTATAGTACAGGATGTCCCGGCGTATCAGGTCCTGGGGACGAGGAGTGGAGGATGTCTGTTAATGTGTATATGTGTGTGTGCGCTGAACCTTAGAGGTGTGGAGAAGCATCCTCCCCTTGGTATCCTGTGAGTCTGTCTTATGCAACCCTTTCCATCTGCTGCCCAAACATGCAAACACCTTCCACACACATTGAAGAATGCCGGCTTTCTCAGTAAATCTGCTTGACACTTATATTACAAAATGTAAAAAGTACTATTTTAACAATGGGATGTACACTTACTAGTTTACAAGGTACACCAGTACATCTAATGCACAACCACTCAACAATGCTGCAATATGTCCCATCTTTGTGAAGCTTACAATGGTCAGTTTTTGGTGACAGTTTGTGTCACACATGTGTTTACTCACAAGAACCAGGAAAAGAGATCATATTTCTCCAATATTAGCTTCTCCGCACTGGTTTCCTGTAAAATCCTTTCCTCACAGTCAAAGCGCTTAATGGTCAGGCACCATCATATCTCAAAGAGCTCATAGCACTTTATTACCCTACTAGACTTCTTCCAGTTTGTGTGTGGGAGGCAGACACCCTCCTCACATTCAAGAGTAGGCTTAAGACTTTCCTCTTTGATAAAGCTTATAGTAGGGCTGACTCAGGTGAACACTGAGCCCCTTGTTAGTTATGCTGCTATAGGCCTAGGCTGCCGGGAGACTTCCTATGATGCACTGAGCTCCTCTCCCCTGCTCTCCCTCTCCATCTGTACGCACTCTTATCCCATTAATGCTTGTTACTAACTTGACTTTTTCCCTTTCCTGTAGTTGTGTGCTTTCTCTCCTCTCTCTCTCTCTCCTTCTGTTGCTTTCTGCAGGTATTTCTGCCTCCGGAGCTGTAGAGTCTGGATCTATGGATGCACCTGCTGCCCTCGTGTTCCTGCTCAACAGCCACTGCTGCTATTACTGGTATTGCTATTATTAGTAGTATTACTATTATTATATTGCTATTAGTATTATTTTTATTAATATTAACATCAATACCATTACCACAACTATTACTTTATTCTATATGTAGAACTGTACTGCAGTCCAAAGATATTCAGTTAACTATTAAATAAGACAGTTAACTATTACATAAGACAAAAAGAAGCAAATCCTCACATTAGAGAAGTGGAATCAGATAATGTTTGGCATTTTGCAAAGAAATTACGATTACATCGATAATTTATCATCAAAATAGTTGCCAATCGAAGCTCTACAGCAGTTCATCATCCACAAGTAACCTGAACTTATGTAACTAGCATAATTTGCAGGACTAAGATGGCCACGTAAAAGAAAATCCTTTTCATCATGGCCATTGCCTTAGGACATCCAGTCACGCTGCAAGGTCAAGGAAGGTAAAAAGAAAAGTATTAAAGAAGGGGCATCTTTTTATAAGTGTGCAGAGACAGATTTGCATCTGTGTGCTGATAAGAAAGAGATGAGAGACTAACACACCCTGAGGGTTGCCATTACACACGTTGTACTGAGGATGCTGGAGAAGGATGTGCAGTACAAAGACTAGAATATATAATTTTGTGTGTCTTGGAGGAGACTTTATTTAGTGCAACAGAACAGCTAACACATGTGGCGATCGCCAGAAATCCTGGAGTTCATTTCTGATTTCAGAGATGTCAGAGACGGGGGGAGGGGAAGGACAGAGGGAAGGATGGAAAACACAAGTCTGTTTTTTTTGCGTGCCTGTCTGTGAAATGATGAAATTATTGTTCTTCTGTGTACACGTGTGTCCGCGTGTGATGACGCAGTTATTCAACCCCTGAATGTGCTTGTGTGCATTTGTGTCTGTGTCTCTGTGTGCATGTCTTGTGGAGTCTAGCCGAGCGTGAACATCGGTCTGACAGGAGAGCACAGCCATGGTGCATTAGAGCCCAAACAACCACAGTTCCATTTTGTGAAAGGTGCTGAGGACACATCTTCACTGAGGGCCTGTGTGTCTCATATGGTGTTATGTAATCTATTTGCAGGTCTCGAGTAAGGCTGAAGAAGTCACATTGTCTTCAAGCATCTCCATCACCACCTGTGTGATACACAACTTTTGAGAACACAGGCTGAGGGTGTGTTTTTATTTATCTTGTCAGCTCGTTTTCAGCCAACAAAGTCTGTAAAAATTGTATTAAGTGAACAGAGAGAGAGAGAGAGAGTGAGAGAGCATACCTTCTTACAGAGGACCAGCTGGTGATCAAAGAGGAAAAAGACTCGCTGCTGGCTGCGTCCGTACGGCTGATAGATCCATGACAACTCCCCAGTGTAGATGAGCTCCGAGCTCCTGTCTAAGATATCATCCCCCTAGACACACACACAGAAACACAGATACGCAATTTATCAAATGAAGAAGATAGACTCATAGACAGAACTATTAAACTCTCTCTGGAATAGTTATCAGAAAGAAAGAAAATGTTTTGTAAGTTCAGGAGACTTTGTGTCACAGACATTTGACATTGAATATGGTGTTCCTCAAGGAAGCATTCTAAGTCCTATTCTTTTTTCATTATACACGCTACCTCTGGGCAACATAATTAGCCATCATAATGTCAAATATCACTATTACGCTGATGATACACAACTGTATATCTCTATTTCACAGATCTTTAAATGCTCTTTTTACCTGTCTCAATGATATCAAGACTTGGATGAGTAATAATAAAAAGAAAAAGGAAACGAGCAGAAAACTGAAATTTTACTCGTAGTTTCAAATCAGTGTTTTCTAGCCTGTCCAAGTATATTAAAACATGTTACAGACCTGGGAGGGATTTTAGAGTGATCTTAATTTCATTAGCCATTTTAACAAGGTCGCAAAAACTTAACTTTTCTATCTCAGAAACATTACCATAATAATAACCAATTTTTATCCCAGAACAATGCTGAAATGCTGATTCATGGTTTTATTACAAGCCACTTATATTGCAACTCTCTTTTAAGCGGTCTCCCTAAAAAGTCTTTAACACAGCCAGAGATTTTGAGCAATACAAAAAAACGTATCTATCTTATCTAGAAAGCCTTACTTAATCTAGAACCTTCATATTTAAGACTCAGTGAGTCATTTTACATCCCTTCAAGAACAATTAGATCTTCCATGGCCTTTCTGTTAGAAGTTCCTAAACTGCCATACAAGAAATCTGGTGAGGCTGTTTTCTGTTATATGGCCTCCCCTTGGATCTTAGAGCAGCAAACTCCCATGGAATTTTAAAAAAATAAATTAAAGCCCTATTTTTTTGATGTGGGTTAACTTTCCTGGTATCATTGTTAATGTTGTGTTGTATTGTGAAATGAATTTTAGTTTGTTTAAAAGACACATTAAAAGGAAATTCAAGGAGTCACCTAAGGAATTTTAAAAGCATGCACAAACACCTTTAATATAATGTACGTTCTTCCGTCCCTTGGCAAAATGTGTGACTGAATATGGACTAAACAGACCAGACCAGATTTGGGCAGTAGAACAACATCAGTGGACATCAGATGCTTGGTAATTACTCCACAGTCTATACATACACATACCTCCCAGTCCAGAACAGAGGCTTGCCACTGGGCGATCTTGTCGATGTTCTCCAGCCTCCTCTTCCTCTCGTTGATCTGCTGAGTGACGTTCCGCATTACTGCCAGTGCTGCTGCCACGTATCGATAGTCACTATGGACACGGTGTATACATAATTAGTCCTGCGCCTGGGCTGTTAAAGGGGAAAGTTATAGCTCTTGGAGATCGGCCACTCTTTAAAAACGACATGAAGTGTTGCAGTAGTGAGTTGCCTATTAAAGGAGTGGGGTTATAAACTCAAGTAACAGCAGTAAATCTGCTGGAACACAGTCAAAATAACACATATCTATTTTATTCTAATCAGCCACTTTCGCTATCCACAGTTAACAGAGGATTTATCCCTCTGGCTTAGATGTGATGATCTAATCCTCACTTTGGAAGATAATGCGCATGTGTTTGTGAGTGTGTGACAGACAGCGGGCCTATATCTGGCAGATTCTCCGCAGCTCCTAACAGTCAAACACTGTGATCTGGCAGGCCTCGCTGGCAGAGCTGGCACCTGTCCCTCTCTGGCTGAGAATGCGTGGTTTGTGAATGACCTGGAGCTGGCTGAGACACGCTGAATCACTTACACCGTGTTTCTGTGGTTTTGCACGCATGAGTTTGCACATCTGGGAGCTCGCATATGCGTCTGTGCATGAGAGATCATCTGCAAATGTTTATACGGCGTACTGTGCTGTGCATGTGGGGTGCGGAGAATGTTGATGCTCCTAATCGTGCCAGCAACAGCCCAAATTCATATTTAATCTGCAATACCCAGAGTTCTATGCAGTGATCCTGTGGCCATGTATTGGAATGAAAATTATTTGACATGGTGTTGAACTGCAGTACTGTCATTTTTAAGAAAATTGAGATTCCTTGATGAAATGTTTTTCTCTAAAACATTCAGAGAAATCCACAGAAAACCACATTTGTTTCAGTTTATGCGTGGATAATCACCACTTCAGTAGAATAAACCAACACCTGCAACGGCTGCATCACAACACAATGCATCTGGAACACAATTACGCATCAGTAATGGCTTTTTTTCAGAAACAAATGAACTGCCAACAAAAAGCAAAACACATTCAGCAGATTAAATGTGACCTTGATCACAATGTACAGTACCTGTGCTCCTGCGCAGTGTATTTAAGAAGCTCAGCCAACTGGAGTGGATATTTGCAGATTTTCTGGACGGGAGTGAGTAAGAAGCCATCTATGGCAATGTCAATCATTTGCTGGAGGAGGCGACAGGCCTCGAAGAAGTGCTGGTACCTGCCATCCCTCATCAGTTTGCTCAGCTCCATACAGGCATCCAAGTGGTTGTTACAGTATTCTGAATAGATCCAAAACCCATCTTGCTGTAGAATAATGGAACAAAAAAAAGATAGATGATGATAAAGGAACATATGTAATGAATCCTCTTTTCAAAAAGACATGATGGGGAGAGGCGTGCTTCTATGTACAGAGGAGTGGCTCCGGTTGCTAACATTTTTATTACAGCTGTTTTCTGTTATCTTGAGATAAACTGTTTGCTGGTGACTTAATTATCTCCACATCTTAACTGTTATCTCAAGATTACGAGATAATAAAGTTCTGATCTTGAGATAACAGGCCTAGCAAAATTATTAGCAACTATGGCTGCTCTCAGCTGGACAGCTAAAAATGGAAAATGCTTAACAACACTATTTGGACTCACGTGTTCTAAAAAGCATGGTCCGATTTCAGAAAGGTGGGGCTCCTCTGTGTTGTACTGTTTCTCCAAGTCTCTAACAAAGCCCATCTGGAAGCGGTAGATGTCTTCGATGTTGCCAAAGATGACCTTCAGCTGGTCGTCATTGAACATGTCCACACGCTTCCTGCACTGGCGCAGGTAGCCCTGCAACAACATGGGTTACAGCTACAGTGAGGCTCTCAAAGACAATACGTGCCAGGTCCTGAATTGTGAAATGCTTGCAAGGCTATGAGTCAGAAAATGCTACAGAAAAGTGCAATGTAGGCCTATTTTTGTTCATAAACATGTTAAGTCATTTCTTAAACATCGTTGTTGGAATTAAAATGAACTATGACTCTTTAGAAGTTTCTATAGAGTCAAAAACAATTTTGTATAGGTCAAACTGTGCCCCCAATTTGTCAGTCGAATTCTTGTGGTTAATTAAATGCCCTGAAGCTTTGACACTATGGGAAACGATTTGCTCTAAGAGGTAGGTTTTTGCTATTTCACACTCCACTACCCAGACTTCTCTCTGTTTGTGAAATACACATGCTAAGCCTTTTTGTTTTCTTAAAGTCAAGTTCAATGCAAACGATCAAAATAAAAGAAGTGTGTATCTTTTAATTGAAAAAAAAAAGTATTATATATAACTTTCAAAAAGAATTGATTTGTATGTATTTTGTATTTGACATTAAGATCTTCTATGATAGTGACTAGAACAGCCACTACAGTCATGGAGAGTCTTATTAAGAACCAAGTAAAGGGAATCCAAGGGATTCCACAGCATTGTTTTCTTCTAATTAGCTTTCCTAAATCTTTAAACCCTTAACTTTTAACTACGTGAGACACACTATGCGAATACAGGTAAGACTCTATATAAATCTCACCTTCACTGGCTTGTCCACATCTGTTTTCAAGCACATCAAGGATGGATATCAACGGTTCTTGCCTGTGCATGCTTATAGCAAGTAAGTACTGTGCACTCCCACAGTGCAGAGGTGAGAAGGTAAAATTTACGCTTTGCTGCAACTATTTCTAAACACCGCTTCTCCCGGAATACAAAGGGTTGACAGAGGATTAAGGAAAGATGACCAGATAAGCAAGAACTCACACTAGAAAATCTTGCCCACCCAATGTCACAATGCAAAGGTATATTGCTCTGTAGTCCGATAAGACTGCTATGTAACTAACCCACACCCACACCTTGTCTGTACTGGTGACAAACAACATTTAACAAACAACGGCTTCACCTGAAAAACAGAATCATGCCGTCTTACTTTAACTAACTTTTGTCTCTATACAGGCTACACTGTGAACTAACACTATGCCATGTAAAACCATACATACTAGGCTAGAGAAATTCACACATGGGGAAAAACTTACATTACAAAAGAATGACAAATTTATACGACTTTGCACAATTTAGAAATGAAATAATTTGAATTTGGGTGTGTCTTTATATAAGGCTTGCCTTCCTGAAAATGAAACAAATGGCAAGGCGTTTGTTTAATTCTATTAGGTTTGAATTCTCGCTTGTCACTACAGGATGATTCACGATACAATGACAATTTTAATGTGGACTAGATTGCTTCAAGTGTGGCAGCTGCCACTACTGTGTACAAGTGACAAATTGTGTTTTCATATACAACAAAAAGAGAGATATTTTTGGACTGTTCTGAAAATATGCCTTGAATGAAAGTGTGAATGTGGGAGTGTTAAGGATTCATACTAGACCCAGCATCCAAAGGGCTGCTTCTTCCCTCATACACGTTTGAGTTATTTCAGAACCTCCACGTACCTTTTCTATTGTCTCTTTGGTATTAACGCCTGACCTGGAACTGCAGTGCGTACGTATGTGTGTGTGTGTGTGTGTGTGTGAGTTGGTGGATGTGTGCACGTGTTCAGTACCTCGCAGATGTCCTTGAGGTGTTTGATGTAGTGTCTCTCTGTGCTCATGATCTCATTGATGACGTTAGCTCTCATCTGGTCTCGGTTCTGCAGGGGCGAGCCCAGACACAGGCAGTCATTGGTCGGGTCCAGGTGCCCGTTCTGCACCTCGCTGGTCCCCTCGGCGGGCTCAGCTCCCCCGTCCTCCTGGTTCACCCACAGCTGAGTGCAAACACATTCACACACACGCAGAGCCACACACACATGAACTTGAATAAGAAATGTGCTCAGTTAAGTGTTGTATAAATCTGGGGAAAAAAGGATTTATTTAGGTATTCGCATCACAAATCTTTGTCATATAAAGTGGTACGACTCCACTCGTCATGACGACATGACGCAGCACACACACATACTCACGTCACATACGTGAACACACATCTCACACACACAGAGCTTCATTTACAGGGTGTCTGGTAGGATGGACAGAGAGTTGCTGTTGGTCCAGCATGTCAGCAAGGTGAGGAACAAACTGCCAAACACTTGAGAGTTTAAAAAAAGCCTCTTTCTGAGACCAGTGCCCAGAGGATCTTCAATGCCCAACTTCGGCCCTGTGTGTGACTCCCCCCGCACATATACATGCATATACACTCGCACATAACCTCACAGTTTCCTCACGCACGCTCGCACAGATCCACATACAGAGTGAATTCTACTCTGGATCATAAAAAAGGGCCAAGTGAGCGTGGTTTCAGATGTCCAGCAGATGACACACAGTTTGCCAGGAGAACATCAAAGAACCGACGGGTAGAATGCCAAACACAAGATGAGAAATGCAGCGCCACAGACAAGCAGAGTGACGGGTGGTAGAGCACTGACTGCAGACGAGAACTACTAGCGTAGAACTACAGCATAAAGACTGAGAAATAGTCAGAGTCAATAGTAAATAGAGTGCTGCAAAACAAGTCAATATTTAAAATCAAAATAACCAGGAATGTCCAAAGGAATAATGATTCCAAAATCCATCTAATTCTATATGACTACATTTGTAGTAATTTGAGTACAAGCCATTAAGAAGACGTTTTACATTATTTTACTTTTGACTCATCAGTTCTGTCTCTCTATCGACCCCGCTGAGGATGATGTGATAAAGTCATGGGAACGTTAATGTTTGGTAATGTCGAGGGTACTTTGTGTGGACAGACTGGAGCGGGCGGGTGGGCGGGCAGGCTGGATGGGTAGATGAAGCTGGGAGAACGCACCTTTGACGTGGTGTTTTGGAACCGTGGAGTTGCTATGGGGTTGATATAGAAAACCTGTTTTGTTTGGGGCTGAGGAGGGTGGGGTTCCACCTTGGAGAGAGAGGATGACAGAACAGAAAGATACTTTTTGGTCGACGGTCAGTCAGCCTGTCTGCCCTGCCCTCTCAGGAGTGAATATGGAAGGGTGGACAGGTGGGAATGGCCATGAGGAGTGTCTGGGGGGAGGGTGTGTGTGTGTGTGTGCTCTGCAGTGGGAAGCCTCCACCTACAACGAGGATGCTAAGTACATTAAAACAAGTATGGAATAACACACAGTAGCTGCATCAGTTGCTGGGTTTAGTTGCGATCAGATTATATAATCATTGAAGGTGCCAAACTAAAAAAGGGGCTCATCAGCATCTTTGTTTTGCTGACCCTGAACACAAGATAAAGGCACTTAGCTAGCTGTTCTCTCATCTCCTGAATGTCATATATTATTAAAAAGTAGTATTACTGTGTATCCGTGTGTGTGTGTGTGTGTGTGTGGAGCACACATATCAATGTGAGTGTGTTTTGTGCGTGTGCACCTTCCTCTGTGTATGTATCAGCTTGTGTGCATATGTTCTTGTGCCTCCATTTCAGTAAGTGAGTGGGTGTGTGTTGTGTCTATGGTCGCTGGCCAGCCATGGCTGCAGCTAACTCACCCGTACAAAGCTGGCAGGGAACCATCCTTCCTCCTCATCAATCTGGCCCCACCACCAGTCCTTGTTGGAGGCGTCCAGCACCTTGATGACGTCACCGGCCTTAAATGCCAACTCCCGGTCTGCCATGGTCACATGGTCCCATACCGCCTCAGCGTTGACGATTGAACCTCCACTTATCAACTGGAGAAACCGGAGAGAAAGACAGGCCATATCTTATGCTTTATTCTGATTACACGAAGCCACTGCTCTGGGAACAGCAAAAACGGCACTGCAGACACTGACCAATAAATATGGAGCCACGTGATCTAAAACAGCATATAAATTAAATTTGAAAGTGATTGTAATTCAGTACTCGGCCTCATTTTGGCCTCGATTTGTGTGAATCCTTGTTGTTAAACCCACTCAGATTACTAATGGATGCAAATACACACCCTCAAAGCCAGGGCCCACTGGCAGCTTAGGGACTGCGAATAGAACATCACAATAGCCGACACAGACCACAGTACAACACAACAAAATACAACAACACAAACAAGGCAGAGCCTTTAATGGAGAAACAACACAGCGTTCAGAAGCACAGCACCAGTCTCTACAGAGGGACTGTAATTGGCCCATTATGACATTAGAATAATTACATGTGTTAATGTAATATAAATGCTGAGGAGCAAACAAACGTGAAGGGATAATCTCCCTTCCTTCATGCTGTCACAAGGGCTTGTTATTTTATCTGCAGCGCAGTCTTTGACAAAACATGGCAGGATGACTCATCAAATATTTTTTATTGATTTTGGCTTTATGATTAAATAATGTGGACATTATGAGACACTGAAAATGTTCAATTCGTTTTACGTGCACACATTGAACATAGTCTGCAAGGACATGGAAGCCTGTCAGGTGATCAGTATTCTTTAGGGGACTTGGAGAGGCAAAAGGTTGTTCTCATTAAAGGAGGAGAGACGGTGGACAATGTTTTAGAGAAGGACCTGAGCGTGACATCATCCATCTACCAAACAGCCTCGCCATTCATCACACTGAGGACTTAGCTTTGTTGCCATGAGACGTGCACAAACACACATGCGTACACGCACCCACGTGCACCTACTCTTTTCAACTTCGTGTATGTCAAATCCCTGCATGCATCTATGGCACAGCTCCAACTGTTTGTTCCAATTGTTCTCTCCAAAGCAGAGTTCAGCCGCATTCTCCAGACCAGAGCTAACCATGCATCCAGTCCCTGGGGCTGTGGGCAGAGCAGCCAGCGCTAACCAAGCCTGACAGGAGCTGCTTAGGCTCTAGGTAAGGAGTTATCAAAGGCCTGGAGACAGAGATGTCACATGGATGGGCATTAAATTAGTTCTTTACAAAAGCTTTTGCATATTAATATTGAGCTACTGTAAGTGTAATCTCCTTATGCGTCTTCCTTTAGTCGTTTAAGATTGCTTTGCGTCTTATAAAATGAAATCCCTGGATGGGAAAACATTTTAAAATGCACCTCATCACTCCGGCAAATAAATGCTATTCTGCTTTAGTGCTGATGCAGTGTGTTTGTAAGAATGTTCATGAGTATTTCACCGCCCCCCCCACGAGGATCTAAGCTCTCAGACTCAGCAGCTATGTTATCCCCTTCAACCTGTAGACAAGTCCACTTCCCTGGTGGCTTACTGAGACAGTACAGGGGATATAAGCCAATCAAGGCAGAGGGGTGAACACAGGGAGGGACGTCCATGCCTGGAAGGGAAAAAACAGCCATCGTCATGGCGACAGATGAGGATGCTTCACTGGTATTGACAAGATGATGGGATGAGGCAAGGACGCTTCAGGGTGCACCAGAATATTTCCAAATTTAGTTGTGTGCGTGTCTCAAAGAGTGGCCACTGAGTAACTGCAATAGCACTCTGTGATTAAATATTAAAAATGACCAGCAACGTGATCATTTCCATGACAGTGTAAAATGCAAAGGTACTGTACTGTAGGTACTGTAGGGCTTTGCATGCAGGTTTTAGATCCATGGTGTCACTGAGTAGGTGAACCAGGTAGCACATAGAGCTGGGAGCTGGGGAGATATAGGTTCCAGTGACAATAGCTGGAGCCTATATCTCAAAGCTCTCCACAACAGGAAGAAAGGAGGATTACTGCAAAAACATGTATCACGCTGCCATGGAAACAGCCTGTGACTAGTACTCAAAAAGATGTAATCAATCGGTGTTGATTCATGAAAAGAGAATTGATTGAGAGATAAACCACACAGGAATAGCTAATGGAAGTTAAATCAGTTCCACTTGACCGTCACCATCTGACATCAGGACCTCGGGTCGGAAGCAGCACCCACAGAACAGATGAGCCCCGGCACCGAGGTCAGTCTTGCTTTTTGCTCCTTCACTGTAATGTCTGCTTGTCCTAATCCACCCCCACCCCCGCCCCCCTCCAGCATCACTCAATTTTCAGCCCCATTCACTCTGAACACAATCTCTCCAGGCCCCATCAATCTGGTGTAATATAGGCAACAGACAGACAGAGCAAGGCAGGGAGACAGATAGAGATCCATTCACAGCCAATGTTCCTCCCTGCTCACTTCTCTCCTTCCCCTCATCCCTCCATCTCCCTAATGAGATCAGCACTGCCCTCTCCAACACATTGCATCCCCTTTCCCTCAACATGTCTGAATAAATTAAAAGCATTACATAATCAATCTTCCCAATTCCTGCCTTAGCACCACCTCATACCTAGCTTGATCAAATGGCACACAGCACACACATAAGACACACACACACACACACACACACACACACACACTAAGAAGTCTTGCCACAATACTCATCATGTGCCTACCAGCTGTAATGACCTATGTCATCATTATGGTTACACTGCAGTTACAGCATCAAAGATCAGAGGGTGAAACAGCCGTCTTTAAACCGCAAAACCCGTATTTGGGTCAATGCAAATTAATGCAGAGGAATCTAACCCTATACATGGGAATATGTGACAGTGCTTTCTGCTTCACGTTCCAAACACAGACATGGAGACCGAGAAGGAAATATGGAAGAACAGAAAGCCGATTCACTCGCTTATATCATCTTTGCAGCACAACACATCAGCATTCACTGCACTGGCAGCTCCACCGCATTCCAACATCCTCCTCTATCTCTAGCCATAGCACATCTGCACCAAAGCAACTACAGCATCCCTGAGCAAAGACACACACACACACACACACACACACACGCCTTACCATGTTTGTTGCGTGTAACTGTTCAGAGAGTGTATGCATGGAGAAGTCCGATTCATACAATCATGATAATTAAATCTCTTTTGGAAGTGGATCAAGACTATGGTCCTCCACAAAAGCTGAGCCTGCGATGTCGAGAAACGAGGCGCTGTATTCCAGAAAGAGGCTCCTCTTTCCGACGCACAGAGTGAGTCTCGCGGTCCGTCCTCCCTGTGTCTGCCAACCCTGTTATGTAATACAGTTATACCCTGAGTCTGGGAGCCAATCAAAGATACTCTGCCTGAAACCGGTGAGAAATACACACACATCCTCACACACACTGTTGTCTCCCTTGCACGCGCCATCCGCACATTGACACCTCCGACAGCACAACATTTAACAGAACTCTATTAGGAGGCACTCACCCTGGAGGCATCACAAATTACTGAACACTTGGGACATGTGCACGACTCAAGATGCAAAGAGGAACTACAGATGACTCCCAGCCGGACTATCTCTCTTACTCACACACACACACACACACACACACACACACAACTTAGCACGGTCACATGCTTAAATGTGCGCACACATCTCTAAGTTGCACTGCGTTAAACACTGCAGTTTACAATGTTATGATCCTGCTGTTATAGTTCTGTGGGGGTCCCCGCTAGGAAGGATGTTTATGCGCTGTGCCACATTGATGAAAGCATCAGTCCACATGCAATAGCATGTGATGGAGATATCTGTATTCATAATGCATGGCCGCCAAACATTTCTTTCTACACCTACAGTACAACATTCACCACTTAGCCAGACACACACACACACACACACACGCACACACACACACACACACACACACACACACAGGAAACACACAGCACTTAGTCTTGAGTGTGAGCGAGCACATAAAGTATCTTCACGAAACCTAGCCAGCCTACCGTCCCTATTAATAGGACTGTCATGGACGGCTCAGGGATAGGCTTTTAGCATATCTATTTCTGACATTCATTCAACATTCATGACACCTGCCTCCAATCCCTTATTAGATTATGGCACTGCATGTGACAAAAAGAAAAAAAGGAAATATTTTTATCTCTACGTGACTTTCCTTTTCACTCCACTGAGAAATATGCACATAAATCTTTTATTAGTCACAATTTAGTGACCTGGTGTAATAATGCGTGGGCTGCAGAAAAAAAGGTGCCACACTGAAACATTGCAAAACAGGAGAAATGTGAATATGTTGGGCTATGAAATGGGAGCTGAGTTTAGCTGCATCTAAAATGGGGGAAACCTGGAGTGAAGGAGGCCCTCCTTTATTAGGCCTAGCCCTGCCGGCTCTTGGTTACTGTTCATCTGAGATTACAAAGATCCTCCAGAGTCTGGGATCAGCTGCACAAACCTCTCCCTCGCACTGCTATTTGCTACAAATATCACATTTACTGTAGTGGAGAGCTCACTGCTCAGCTATTAGCTGCCATATTTTGGATGTGGCTACAGTGGATCACAATAGGAAAACAAGTCCTGACACATGGCAGTAGGCTGTTGTAAAAAAAAAAGACCATTAGATACATTTTTTCATCTAAAATTCGAATTAATATGGAATAAAATTAATCCATACGCATAATCCACAAAATACAACATGGAGGAGAGAGGGAGAGCGACGTAGGGTGGTGGTGGTGGTGGTGGGGGGGGTACATGTTTATATGCGGGGGATATGAATTTCCAGTCACCACAGAAAGGGTAAGATCACAGATCTGTATCCGCACAACTACTACCACCACCAGACAACACTAGCTATCACAAACGGTGAGAGGACACAAGACATAACGGAGGATTGGGGAGGGGGTAACAGAAATACATTATGTTGTACCAACGTCATTCATTTCAACGTGTAGCCGTGATGGAGCGCCGGGTGTCCCCGCTCTCGACCAACGCGCACTGCCTTTCTCTCCTCTCCTGTGTGATAGTGCGCTGCGCTGCGAACCGGGCCCCAAGCGCAGATCCATTAACGAGTACCGAGGATGAACATCAACAGCACGTTCACAAGCACCAGAACCGCGATCACCGTAAACACCGCGCAAGTCTGGACATCCAAGGCCATGGCGCAGCGCTGCAGGCCGATGCTGAGATGCGCTCTCAGAGACGGGCAGTATTCGGCTCTCCCGTCAAGACACGTAGCCTCAAAGCGAAATCCACCATTACAGTTAGGCAAGAAATGAAAAAAAAAAAAGAAGAGAGATGCCCCTTCGCCTCTTCACACTACGCGATGTAAGCTAATTCATAACGGGAAGAGATGCATCATCCTCACCATCATCATCGTCATCAGTTTGCACCGCGATTTCTCCCCGCTAGTCAACACCTGCCGGTGTTTCGCCTCTTCCCCTAAACCGACCGACTCTCAGGCCAATAGATTCTCAGAGCAAACAAGAGAGAGGCTGTGCGCAGGCTGTTCGAAGCCGCCGAGCTGCCTTCCGGTGAGTGGGGGACCGCGGAGAGATCGGCTGTGAGGCTGAGAGGCGGTCCTGTGTTAATACCGATCAGCGCTCCGCTGCTAGACTACCGGCAGCAGCCATCACCTACAGTCGGGGGAGGGGCACAGCCAGCCCGTCGCTGACTACATTTCCCTCTGAGGCCAGAATCATAACCTCATTCGTCTCCCACCCCATCCAAAAATATCACCGTTCCGTGGTGATTTATCATTTATCATTAACAGCCCGCGGTGAAGGAGAATAAATGTCAGGGTAATGGATGCACGTTACTCCAAGTGATCACCATCTTGTAATTTTATTGGCATATTGTCAGCCCTTTCTGCCTATTTGTCGGTGGCCACGCATCAATCAGACACGGTGTGCCCAGTTGATCTGATAATCAACCACATTTACAATCCGCATTACCACTGATGCAAGCAGCAGCCACTTCCAGGTGCCACCCATGGGCATTCAAAAGCACCACCACGTGATCAAAACTGCTCAAGTTAAACACAGTTTGAATCTCGGTTGATTCTAAATAACTGCATTTTCTAAAATACATTTTGTAGTCTGTACTCCAACTGTTGTTGTGGTACAGAGAGTGGGATGCATGTAGTCAGACTAACCAACCTTTAATTTTTATCCTGGCGAAATACACCCTTGTGTATGCTTTAATATTTCAAAATGTTGTATTAGTAGTTTTAATGCGCGAAGGAAAGAAGGAAAGATTTTCATTGCAAACATGTCAAATGAATTTTGCAGTTCAAAATGCCGACAAAACCTTTGGGGCAGAAGCATCGTAGGTTGCAAGGTGTTTCATGCTTGGTACTCTTTTGCTGACAGCATCAAGATGTTTGTGCTGATGCAGCTCTAGAAATAGAAGAAGGTGGATGTTTTTTTAATTTAAAGAATTCTCCAGTTTAGGATTACACGCACACACACACACACACACACACACAGTGATTTAGGTAGGGCAATGTCCTAACCAGCAGCCTGGGTGGGCCAACAAGCATATCATAGCATGATCATATCCTTGTCTTTGCACAATTGATTCCAACTGGTTTGTGAAAGTGTCCCGACCTCATTACCACCACTGAGGTGCCCTTGAGCAACCCGGTTAACCTCAAACTGCAGTAGTGGAGCTGCCCCACAGATCCGAGTGTGGTTGCAGGAGCAACGCCTGATGTGAAGGTGTGTAAATGTGTAAATGCAGAGTGGGACATAATCTGAAAATAAAGCTCAGTAAACCTACTCTAAATAAGGAAAAGTAAAAAAAAAAACATGGCTGAAAGCTGATACACGCGCAGCTCCAAAACCTCAACTTGACAGGGTGAGTACACGCAGTCCTCTAAACTAAACAAACACTCATTTGTGGAACAGGAAAAGTTATTCAGAAGCACAGAGGTTTGCCCAGTACTTGTGGTGAATCTCAATTTCCAAGACCCCAGGAAAAGTGATGCGGTAATGCTGTAATCATGTGACGCCCTGGGCACAGGAGGACATTATGACAAACACATGCTTTACAAAAGAAACGACTGTCAGAGTTTGACAATTTTCCTGAGCATCACACACATTCAATATCAATATCAACAATCATTTTGATTCTATCATTTTAAAGGTCAGGTATGAAAGTATTACTCCTGTGATTTAATCATTTGTGCCCTCAGAGTTAGAGGGATACATCCTTAGCAGTAGGAACTGAAGTTGCAGGTTTTTGTGAATAGTCTGGTCATTTAAAGAGCACAGAGGCTGCAGTCAGCTTGAAATGTATCCTATTTACAATACATTTTAACAGCAACACAGCTTCATGGCAGGAAAAAGGTATCAAACTGTCAGTAGAAACAGCCCCGCCCATTCCTGCAGCTGCCATTCCATATGCTCAACACGTTCCACGCTGTCACATATGCACCAAAAATACGTCTAAATAAACAAATTGCTTGCTTAGTTAGCTTGTTACGCTAAGGGCCAACATAAACAAACTTGGATGCGGGTTGATATGTTTCAGCAAAAATATGGGAAATGCTGAGCATTAGATGCCAGAGATATGTTCTGAGAAGTTTCTGTGGATTTCATTTGTTTTTCATGAAGCTGCTGTTTGAATCCACTGCTGTGCAGCTGAGGTTCTCCATAAAGTAGCGAGCTGCAACCTTTCAACCTTTCAAACCTACAAGAGTGTTTCGGTGCAGTTTTCCTTTAAAGCTCAGTGTTATGAGTGACAGGACAAAATGGCTCCAGCTCCCATCTGATGCACGTGTTTGCCATTGGCATGCTCATCGTTATGTTGGCCTCTGTGATGCTTAAGGTGAACATTGAATTACACATGAGCGCTTCCCAGCCTGCAGCACTTGTCCTGGTGTCTGTGCCGCTCATTGGTGGGAGATTATGAAGAGAGCACTGTACGATCATGAATGAATTCATACAGGAGAATCAGTTCAGTCCTCACACCCCCAAACCAACCATCCAACAAATGCACAGACACAAAAACCCTCTTCAAACTAAACTCAGTCTTTACATTCAACTGAGAGCTCTGGGATGGATACAAAAAAGCACCAGAAAACATTAAAAAGAATACCACCAAAGGAGTGCACAATATCAGTATTTTTAAAGCCATAAATAATTTCCAATGCACTTTCTGCACATACATGCAGATAAAAGCAATAGCCCCTGAAAGCCTGGCTTTCAGTGAGTTGCAGAGAGCTGTACAAGGCATCAAAGCTGAGATATGACAACCGTCCTCAAACAAGCTTTTTTTTTCTGCTCTGTGCTTGTGTGTGTGCATGTGTGTGTGTGTGAAATGCAGAGTGAGCAGATTACATAAGCCTGCCCTACCTCTGTGGGCTCCCTCTCCAATCTCCCTGACATTTAGACAACAAAGGTCACATCTGAAAGTCTAAATCTGCACAGACACCAATGATACTATACTCATACATAACCAAAAGCGAGAGAGAGATAAAAAAAAAAGGCTAAATATCTCCCTCCAGCAGAGAATCATATGTTAAATAAGACTCAACTTACTGTACATGAATTACATTCACAAGCACAGATGCAGTTAATAATTATCACTTAAATCTTTTTTCAGGCTTGTCAGTATTGTGACTTTTAGGGTTATGATATACGGTATAACTGGGATGTAAGCAGAGCAATGCAGATCAGTGTCATCGGTTGCTTTTATAAATGCTTGACCCACCTCAACTCCTTTTTAACCACACCTGTCAGACTGTCCTGCAGCCTTGATATTATTCCAACTAAATTTCTTAAAGAAGTGATTGACACAGTTGGGATTTTCAATAAATTTGAAGATTTTACTGATCACTTTTAAAGCACTACTGGATCTGGCATCAAGTTATATAGCAGAAATGTTGACCCCCATATGAGTCTGAATAGCTTTCTATGAGGTCAATCCTCGCTGGCCTCTTTGCCCAATCATATAAAAAAGAATAACAAAATTGGTTCACATCTTTTCAAGTCTCTCTTTAAACAAAACTGACATGCCCATGTGTCCAAAGTTCTGCCAAAGCTCATATGAGGCTTCAGCAGTCTGAATTGAACCTATCATTTAATCATCTTGCAGAAAAACTTCATTTTGGCTCTTTTTATTTGAAATCACACACTTGCTGTCACTTCTTTAAGCTTAGAACCAGGGGAGGTCAAAAAAAGGTAAAAGGTCAAGTGAACCGTGCTTTGTGGTTGTGTATTCTCTTAATCACCAGTCTGATATAATGTCTATTAGTGCTGCCACTGCACCAAACTGGCAGTTAATCTCATGATCTCCGCCTTCGCCCTCGCTTGTGAAAATGACCATGACCCCCTTCCACAGAAGCAGCTGCTCATTCTCCACTTGATTGGGACATATTTCCCCATGAGAGACCTACTCCAGTGCACACCAGATACCATGATCCAATTACGCCAAAGGGAGAAGATCATCTGCAAATAACAGAGGCCGATCTAATGTCATCAAACTGGACTCGCTCCAGACCAGTCAACGAATATTACACACAGATGTGAGTACAAAGCACATCCTTGACACCTTCTTTGAACAAGGTTGATGCAATGCATGGTATGATTATACTATTGCCGCACAGCACTAATTCCAAACGTATGCCTCCTCATAATGGTTAGTAGTATCCTGGTAGGATGTAGGCAGGAAGCTCTGCTGCTTTAAGCAGAAGTCGTTTGCTACAATATTGGCATCATCCATCACTGCCACACTGACTATAGACTATATTAGGAACAATGTTTGCACCTCTCACCTTCAGATGAAAGACAGTGAAAATATTCCAGGCTCTCTCTATTTTTTAATCATTAGATTAAGTCCAGCACCAGTAAGAAATGCATGAATCAAAGCATTTAGCCAGAGAGCTACACCTTTAGCAAGTCTCTCTCTGAGTAAGACAACACATTTCAGCACTGGCAAATTAATCTGTATGTGGTCAGTAGGTATTTGGCTAATGGGAGGCCAAGCCCACCACACCCATTTCCCCTCCAGTCTGCTCCAATTCCTTTGTTCCCCTTCCATCCCCACGACAACCACGCTGACTTCCTGCTTCCTCCCAGCCCCTCACAAGCCACAAAGCGCCCAAAAATAAATCACCAGACTTTTCCTGAACACAGTTTTGTCACCATTGTTCAGACATCAGCTGTTTAGTCGTTCAGCTCAATTTGGCTGAAAGTCAGTGGGACAGAGCATTTGAAGAAATAGTGTAAGACGGGAGATAAAAGAGTTAAGTGGAGAAATAAGGGTTAAAGACATCACAAGCCAGAGTACAACACTCCTAGACCTCTAACAACTTCAGTGGAAATATTCCACTCACAATAATCCACTCAGTCATGATATAGCCACGGGACCAGTAAATGAATTATTATTTTATGATAAACCAGTGCAATATCTGTGTGTTCTAGAGACAGTAGAACAAGATGAATCTGCCCTGCGACTGTTTTCTTTACACTACCGTTCAAAAGTTTGGGGTCACCCAAACAATTTTGTGTTTTCCATGAAAAGTCACACTTATTCACCACCATACGTTGTGAAATGAATAGAAAATAGAGTCAAGACATTGAC
>JAVQJD010074383.1:0-18039 GCA_036023655.1 Nannoperca australis | reverse complement strand
GGGGGCTGTGCGGGGAGCAAAAGGGTGACAGAGAATCGGGGTGAGAGAATGCAAAAACTTGGACAGGCTCCCTCATCCACCAGCTGCACTTTCCTCCAATCTCCTGTCAGACCTTTACTTGTTTTCTCTCCCTCCCAACTTCCATACTTCATTCCCAGTGTCCATCATTGATTGCTTTCCTTCCCTTCTGCCTCACGCTATTGCTAATGTAGACAAGACATAGTGTGTGAAAAAACAGTCCATGTAGTCAAGTAAACATAGTGCTCAAAACACAAACTGCCATGGTGTTGGGGGGGTGTATTCAAAGTTCCCTGGACCATGTCTGAGGTTAGAAATCACTAATCCACATGGGAGAAACGGACTCAATGTGATGGCAGAGTCGTGGTTTCACATGAAATTAGTTCTCTGTCAGCAGTTTAAACAATTAAGCAATATTTTTCCATGTAGAAAAACAAAACGTGCTTGGCACGATAAAAATGCTGACAAGACCAGTCTGTTGGTTTTTGATCGTATTGTAAGTCATGCTGTACATTTTTTTGTTATATCATGTCTAATACAGTTCTGTGAGCTTTCATTCAGAGCACAGATGCTCTCGATTTCTTTCCCCAAAAGACAATGACAGTCACCTCACTGGGTCATAGACACACCAATAGCCTTTATAGTGTCAACTGAACTGGCGATCAACCGTGCACACACTCACACAAAGTGAATTATGAGTGTGTACAAATTCACAGACTATATAACTAAAGAAAAACAATGCTTTTAAAAATGTAGCTTAAAATATTGTTAACCTTCAGACGATTATTATTCAACTGTAAAATTCAAGCACCTTTCAAGTACTTTTAAGGTACTTAAGCAAATTTTTTATTACATTTTTGATTAAACACCAGATTATATTGAAATCCAAGCATTTTACAGGGACTATATTCAAATTTAAGCATATTCCTAACCTTGAAAACATAATAAAGAATTAAGTATTTTCAAAATTTTCAAGACTTTGTACGAACCCTGGAGACAGAGAAAGCGTCAAACAAGGTGTTTGAAAGTGTATACAAAACAGGTTGCAAGTGATAATGAGGGAGTGTGTGAGAGAAACGTAGCGGTCTCACAGAAGCCACAACGAATGTTATTCAATCAGACGTCCCCTAAGGCAGCTCTGACTCAGAGATAGTGTATTCTTCCACTCTGATGGTGAAGAATTGAAATGGTTTATGTGTTGTCAAACCATCAGTGCTGGAGCAATGGAATGTAAATCTTGTGGTGGAGCTCTGGTAGAAAAACTTTGTTCAAATGGACATTGTTATCGACACACATAGACTCAATCAGGCGTAAAATGTAATAATTGTGTGTTGGCTCACCATCCAAGGCTTTGAACCGGTCACTATTTGCTCTCATTCTACAGTTTAATATAACCAAACCATACATTCTGTAGGTTTTCATTAAAGTCTGTCATGGGGGCAATGTATTTTCTTACCTCATATCCCTGCAGTGTAATGTACTGCTGTGTTTATGCAGCAGATAGCTGGTGTCTGGACTGCTCATATCACTGCCATACCAACGACAGCTATTCATCAAGAATTGCTAACAGACACCGTGCATAAAACAGAGGTTCCATAACTTATTTTAATTAAATTGTCCAATCTGACAGTGTTCATTGTTTTTACCGTTTGTTGTGGTTCCCTTTGTGCGAGCTCTGTAATCAGTGTGCTGTCTCTGTGCCCTCCTTCCATGCCTGACTCACGAGAAGTCGCAGGCCCCATGTAAACCGACCCCAGCTCTCCTGTCACTTTATTGCTGCATCATAGCGGTACATCAAGTATTGCTTCCAAATGTGATAGCTTTACAGTGCACTAACTGACAGGTAGCACGCTACAAAATGCAAATGGCTTATGAGGTAAAAAAACAAAACAAGGGCTGATATCATTATGCTAGTAATAAAAGCAACCACTGGAAAATAATATATTCTCCAATAATCTGACTAAAAACAGGCATTGCCTGAATAATTCTGCCTCCGTAAGCACAGAAAAATATCAGTGAGTAACAGATGACTTTCCAGTGGGTGCAAAGCAATTACACCATGTGTGCATTAATGTGAAGGAGCAAAAATAAAAACCCACTTCTTAACCCTTGTGCCCTTCTGGTGCCAACTGGCTGGCTGAGAGGAATGGCTGGCTGGGGATCAGCCTAAAATCAGACCCTGCTGTCCTCATTAAGAATATTATATTGTGACCTGCTGTTTTATGTTCATTGTCATTAAGAGAGGAAAACGGATTGCTTTGTTAAAAGAAAAAAGAAAAACACGCTCCTGTGCCATTTTCGAAAAAGAAATAATATGAATTTGTTATTGCCAAATTGTTCTGACTTGGTTTCTAAGCAAGTCTTTCTGCCTGCAAATGATTTTCCTCGTCTCTTTATGCAGACGTCTCTCGGGACAACATGCAACATATTTTACTGACTGATAAATGGTTCTTCTTTATTGGCTGCTGTCCTTAATTAAGTTGCTTGCATAGAGTCCCCCTGAAAAATAATGCAGCAACATCAACAGCTGAAGTGTGGTTTGCTTTTGCTGAGAATGCAACACAAACTAATTACATGATGTAAAATACAGTTGCTCAGATTTTCCCATTTCCTCGTGAGCTCTCAACTGATATAGGACCACCAAAGAAGATGCGCAGCATCACTTAACAGAACTAACTTGGTTTTGACTTTCCCCGCTCTGGAAAGTATTATTATGGCACAAGATGACAGGTCTCCAAACAGTAATATGGCAGTAAGAACCCTAAAAGACGGAGGTGCACAGTCCACCAGTGTGACTGACTCCCAGTATAGATTCAAAACCAAAATTTATTATTTGTAAGAAATTTGTAATTTCTGTATTTCTCATCACTTATTCCAGTGACACATCCAACAACAGGAGAGTGATTAGTGATTGTGATGTGGACTGAGTTCATAATGTGATTAAAACCTAAGAATCTGTTTTCCCAGAAGAAGGAACCGGTCTTCCCTGCAGGACCTTAAGTGGAGAATGTAGACTCATATAAACACATGGGTTTACAAGTGGACTGGAAAATTAATAGACACTATTTACAGGAAAGAGGCCTGTTCATAAAAATAAAAAAAGACGTAAAAAGGTGCAGCAGGAGGCTGATATTTGCAAGTGTTTCATGAATCTGCATCCTGGCTGCCAATGCATAAAGGGTGATCCCAAAACTAAACGTAGATCCACTATAGGAGTATATCTGGAATCTGCTGGGGAGGAATTTCACATAAGAAGCAGCAGTCAATGTAGAGAAGCCAGGATTTGCCAATACGGAGGATGAATTTGATACAATTGCTGCTTTTCTGCAGAGCTGATGTGCAACAATAATGGGAAGTAGGGAAGTTGCGTGGTCCGGCGGGTTGACAAGTGTTTTCTTGACAGCCATTCACTGCTTAGCACTGATACTGTACAGCGACCCAGGAGGTGAGAATCATCACTCTGAGTACTATAGCAAATGAAGAGTCCAGTATCCCAGGAAAACACACAAGTAAGTGGTGCACATAAGCCCATTCGTCTGACTCACCCTGCCAAACATACTGAAAGGCAAAATTACGAAAAGGTATTCCTACTGATGTAACCCACTTTGTAAGTAGTGGTCTCAGGTCCGTTTTTATATTCAATACATCAAGGCAAAAAGAGGAGAGGAGGACACACAGGGATATACAAACACGAAACCCCACTCAGAGGAGAGGAGATGAAAGGAGAGGCCAGACTTCTGTGTCATTGAGTCTGTTGAGCACAAATCATTCAAAGCATTTGTTTATGTTGGACCTGTATTCCACTCCTCCACCCCCAGTCTCCTCAATAAAACACAGCTTTACGAGTTTACACCCATTTGTACAATTTGGACAGATTATGTTTTGTTCTGGCATGTCGCCCGTGGAACTTTATGAACTATGAGTGAATGCATCTGATTTATTGATCTATACAGATATATAAATTTAAAAACAACCTATTGCAATAAAAAGTTATCCCTCTGAAGTCTCTACCTTGTGGGCTTTGGCAGCTCCCTTTTGTTTTTGGACAGCAGTGATGATGGGATGGATAAGAGAAACCATATCTGTGGCATGCCTGAGTGGACGAAAGAGCACACAGTGTCCCGATTAGGCTATAGGAGTTCCTAAAGCCCAACAGGCCAGCAAGCTGTATAAAAAAAAAAAACTTGAGTAGGAGAAAGTGAGCCAGAGGGGGAAAAAAAGAAAAGGCAGTGACTGCGTGCGTGAAGAGGACCTCTGGGGATATCTGATACCTCTACATAGGAAGAGATGAGAGGAAATGTTGAATATAGAAAAGCGCTCATGGGCAGATTTGCCTTTTCAGTGAGCCATGTTGGCCCAATTAGAGATGTAGATGACAAAGTACACCTGTGCATGTGTGTGAGCTCTTTTTGTGTGTGCTGCAGATTTGCTGTCTGATGTTATTCTGTTGTCCTGCAGGAATGAGAAGGGTATTCATTTTTCAAGGATAGGTATCTTTCCATGGCAACTGTCTCTTTATGTCACACACACACACACACACACACACACACACACAATTTTACAAGGACATGGCCATATAGTTACAAGGCAATTTTAACCCTTTTGTAGTATCTAACATTATTGATACCTGGATGTAATGCTTAATCTTCTTCATTGTAGGTTACTTTTAAGTTTAAAAATACTGAATGTTAAAAAGGAGCATTATGCATGATTGATTCCAAGTTGCCATGCAAAAGGTTTTTGGGTTTCCAGCTACAGAAAGACATTGTAGATGCAGTTCTCTTGTGGCGAGGACAGCTCATAAAATGCTTCTGGTAACTGAGAGCATCAAGACATAAGCCGCTAATCAAGCATCAAAGAGACAACCAATTATCAAATGCAAAGTGATTATGAAGCGAAATAAATTTTAAACAAGTTTCTGCTTGTTTTTTTTCTTCAATATTCAAAACCCTAGCCCTAACAGGTGATTACTTCCTGGAATGTTTTCTTTGATTAATGATTTGATTTGCATTAATAAATGTTTTGGCCACTTGGGGGCAGCGCAACAAGCTGTAAGCCCAACATAGGCATACATATTATTATAACCTTATTAAGTTGATATGTTAGCAAACACTTGCCTATTTACACATTCAGCAGACCAAGAAAAGTACGCACGACAAAAATAGGAGACCTTTTTACGCTCCCATTGGTGTAAAATTCCAGACTGGCCAATGCGACATTACTGTAGCTACTGAATCCTCTGAAGCACAGGTGACCCACTCTTCGTCTCTGTTTCCTGCAGAGAAAGCAGCATCGGCGGGCCAGCTCGGTATCTGAACATCATCACAGGAGGAAATGTCACAGAGCAAAGCACCCCCGGTCATTCAGCCCACTATTCCTACAGCTGACATAATGTTACGGTCATAACCAAATGAGTGCTGGGAGGAGGTGGGCGGCTTCTGACCGTTCTGCTTTGCTCTAATAGGGAAAGTCCAATCCAAATTCCAACTCTGACAGAATGCAAGACGCAGGCGCCCCCGCCCCCCTGGGAGCAGAGCAGCAGGAGGAAACCTGGGTGCGCCACGGATAGACTGGAGGAGCCCACTGTGAGTCATCGGAATCAGGTGTTCCAATGATAACACAGGAGTCTGGGATTGTCCACGAAAATGGTTGATGCAACAACATTTCTTGATAACTAAAATATTTTCCCGATTCAATGATGATTTATGTGAATCATTTGGGCTGAGTTTCCACATATTATTTCACAGCAGCCCAGTAACTGATTAAATAATGTGAGAACACGTATCTTCCCGGGTACGTTCAGTATTTGAGAATGAACAATGGCGCGGTCAAATGGCAGGATAACAGAGACGAATCACTGCTTTAAATGTGGACTTGGATGGTAAGAAATTATGCACAGGCCGGTCGCCATAAATAAGATTCATTAAGACGCTGATAAATGCCCATTTCATATTATCGCCATTTTTTCTAGTCAGGGCACTTTCTGAATGAATCAATACTGGTCTTGGTGGTGATTAGAGTGCTGATGGATCAGAGCCAGGCTGCCCTTTTAATGGTGAGATTTTCCATCAACATGACTCCGGATCACTCTTATTCATCATAATAGGTAAGGACATGGGCATATGGAAACCTTCCTTTCCCTGCAGCATCATTAAGGTGACCGATTGTGGATATGGCCTGTCACTCCGCCACATAGTCAGTCGTCTGATGAAGATAATTCATATTCAGAAGGTCTCGCTTTCATTAATCCGGGGCTCGACTACACTGAAAGAAAGAGACCCAGTGAAAACATAAGTGACCTTGGGATAATATATACTCCTATGTCTTTTCTGTTTCAGACACACACATCCCCTCACCCCTCTTCTCTTCCTTACAAAGTGGCGTAAGAAAACAAGACAGACCATGAGGAACAGATACAGCCTGTCTCTTAGAAACCCATCACTGTGACATATGACATTGACAGACAGATGCTGGAAAACAGATTTTCTCCTCTACCCCACAGACATTTGTCTTTCACCTCCTGTTTGTTCCTGCATGGATCAAATAGTAGAAGATGTGAGCCAGATGCTGGACTGTCTGCTGACTAGACTCGGTTACCCAACACTTCGACTGAATCGCTGACTTGCTCTGGCAACGTGTCCACATTTTAAAAATAAATCCCACACATTTGGCATCAGAATACCTTACCATAGGAGTTCAATGAGCCAAAGTTTATTTGAGTAGCAAAACAGACATGCGTGCTTCTCTGTTATGGTCTTCTGTGTTTAGTGCTTTAATCAACAAAGCCTTGCATGTAAATACTACAGATTACACTGCAGAGATCCTTACTTACAAAAACCTATGTTAAATCACTGCATTCCTACAGTTGCCTGTTACAAAATGGGTGCTCAATCACCTTAGAGAAGCAGTCCTATAGGATTTTTTTAAGTGAGGAAACACTGCCATCTGGAGGGGCTCACAATGTCTCCTGGAAATAACTCCATACATAAACCTAGATCAATACTGGCTTTATGAAACTTGTTCTCAGGAACAGCGTCTGCTCTGGAGCCACATAACTCAGCTTCTGTAAACTGTAGGCACAACTTGTGTAACCTTTCCCTCATATTTAAGAGAATATCATAATATTTAGAACACGAATAAGACCAGAAACTAATATGGTAAAATAATATTTATATTAAAGTTTATTAAAACCATAAAAAAAGCATAAGCCTACCATTTGAAGATATAAAACTGGGACAACATTCATGCCTTGGCTTTTAAACATAGGGGGGGAGGAAGTTTTACAACACACTTTACATTTTTTTATCCTGCTTGGCTGATGGTTTTCTTGAGGTTATCTAATAGACCCAAAAAGTGGCATGCTGCGAGTATCACAGTGTACCTACATTTTCGTGTTAGGCGAGTCAACGCAGTCCTAAATAACATTCCTTCACTGAGGGAGGGGGGATCATTAATTGCACCTCTTTGGCATTTTTATGGAGTTTTGGAAATGGCTGGACGGCTCCAGTAGACAGAGACTGAGTGCAAAGGGACCCCATGAGGGCACCACATTCATCAGTTAAAGAAACATATGGAGTGGAGAGCCACGTCTGACAGACATCTGAGCCAGTGGGATCAAAGAAACAATGCAGTTTGAGGCTGTTCAAAATATATCAAGACCATGTCCACACTAAGTAGGATATATTTCAAAGCTGGCTGGGTTTTAGCCACCTATCCATTGCACACTTCAGGCGCCCAAAATGAAGCTTTTGTTGATAAATTCAAAAATGCTGGTCTCTCTTTTTAATGTGGATGAGAAAAACAAAGCTGTTGCAAAACGCTGTGATATGCTTCAATAGACACAGTCATGTAGTGGCAGTAATGTTAACAAGACAATTTACCGTCTCCTACAAAGCTTGATTGTATATGTGATAACACAGTACAGGTGTTGCCATTACATGTTCATGTTTATCACGACTGTGCAGCGGCACTGAATGTGTACAAGCGTGGCTTTGGCTACATTAAAGCACAACGGAAGTGATCACTGTAGAGCAGGAAGCGACAGAACGCATGTTTAACAGGTGAGAATCCAGGCAGTGTGCGTCCTCATTATTAAAAAATTACAGTGGGTTGTAGCAGGAATGTGTAGTTGGTGAAGAAAGAAGAGGAATAACGCGCCACTGAAAGTTCCGTTTCTGGAGCTCACCTTTGGTTGAACATCCCTCTGAAGTTGTAGTTAGCTCTGTAGTTGGGCATGGGCTTGGGATCCAAAGGCCTGTAGATAGCTGGCTCCCCTCTCTTCATGGCCAGACCATTCAGCTCCACTGTGGGTGTTATACTGCCTGTATGCGACAGTAAGAAAGAAAGATTTAAACCAAGGCACTGACCATTTGTAGTAAACATTAAATACCAGAGAGTTCTCAGAATAATGCATGAAATATTGCAATCTGACATCAGCAAGTAACTTTAAAAACTGGAGGGAAAAAAACTCTAACATTGTCCATGTTAAAATATGAAGATGTCTATTCTACCTGAAAACATACCTACCTGTCTGACTGAGTATGATGCGTGCACTGCTAATCCCACAGGTACCCACTGATGTTGAAAACCCATCACAGGGCTTTCTTAATCCCATAAGAGCTGGCTATGAGGTATTTCACCACTACAATGCCACAGAGGGCAGTGGAGGTAACACAGGCTAGTGGGATTCATTTTGCCCGAAACAAAACATAAGCCTGCACTTAGGCTTTATTGAGAGGGTCTGTACTGGCTTTGTTCTGAACATGGATTATCTAAATATATCCATCGGTTTGACAGCTACACCGGGAAGCCGAACTCCTCCAGGTGAAAATCTAAAATACTGAAACATTCCATAAATAAAAAGGAGAGTTTTTTTTTTCTCATCATGCCACGAATGCTTTGCTCAGTTTCTTCCCAGCCCCCTTAATCTCAGCCCTCTTCTTTACGATTGCACTTAATCTTAAAAAGTAGTGACGTCCCAAAGCAAAACGCTGCTCTCTGAAGTGACTTCCCCCTCTTCCTCCAAATGAATAAAACCTAATTTCACCAGTACACTTGGCTCTACAGTAGAGGGCACTAATACAACCTTAAAAGAACAGTTGAGAGGTTTTGACATATGGTAGTGCGAGTTACTCAGTGGTAGGGGTATAAAAGCATGGACCTTCCATGCTTGTCGCACAGAACGTAACATTTTTTTTTAACCATAGCATTTGAAAACACTTTAAACCATCCACAGCAGAATTTCACATCTTTAGTGAATCTTGCGGTTTGCACAGCATTTAAAAACAGTTTCAACCCTTCATAGCAGAATTTAAAGTCTTTAGTGATCTTGCAGTTTTGTTCCTCTTACAACTCTTTGCATCAGCTACTTTGTAGAACAGATATGATGAGAGAGGTTAGAGGAGAATAAAGCATTGTATACTATGTTGATTATAACTATACTAAAAATTTAGCATTTTCAGTATCGGATGTTTAAAGCCTTCTTTTGAGTGTGGTGTTTTGTTTTAAGATGTCATTGTTTACTGGCCTGACATGCTGCAGTTAATATGTGTGCAGTGACAGTGATAGCACTGACTGGCTCGAAGCAGCAGCAATCTGAACTACCTCTTTAATGTTGATGAAATCTGCAACATAAGGAGGAGAAGAAAGAAAAATATGTCCCTTCTTCCCTTCACTGTCATCTTTCAATTATGCATACCACCATATCACCCAAGTAAAATGCAATTCCACAGTTGACTAATTGGACCACTGCCTCCACTCTCACACATTTAATTGACACAACTGTCCATTGTCCATGTTCAATTCGGAATAACATTTAAGAAAACCTGTTACAAAACTTATGTCAGTGAGATGTGAACATGCTCAAGGGTTTTTCTAGCAGTTAGAGGGTTCAAAATATTAGCTAAATTAACTGGTTGTGATGCTCAAGATTTACTTAAGTGTGGAAAAAATGTATTATTAAAGATATTGTCTTACTACAAATACTTTAAAGTATTAAAATGCAGAATAGTAGGAGCAGTGACCACCTCTACTCTATTGACAACCGCAGTGAGGAGCCTAAAAAAGTCCACATTTTTCTGACCATTTTTATATTTTCAATTTATCAAAATCTTTATAGTATTAAAACATAAATTAGCGATGGATTAGTTTTTGTACTCTGGGCCGTCTCCATCTACCCAATATATTCCGCACTTTATAGCTTTTATCAGTTCAATCTGCCTCAGTTAAAATAGCCACCTTGTTATAATATCAGCTATTCAGGGCCTAATACATTAGTAACAAATTGGTTTAAATGTAATCCTACCACAGACACAATCTTAATAAAACGTACAATGAGATCTTGTTGTGGTTGCAGTACCTGGGTTGCTGTTGATGTCCACTTTAGGGGAGCGGGGCGCTGGCCTCGGAAGGACACTCTCGTCCAGCGCTTTAGCAGCTGTGGAGTGCTGGGCCTTTTTAATGCTGGTGCCCTCCGCCTCCCACACCTGCTCCCCAAGAGTCAGCTGCACCGTGAAGATCTGCAACAGTGACACCCAGAGGAAGAGACATTACCTGAATATATAGCAACTATATACCTTTTTTGATTTTTGTGACAATTAACAATTAAACATTTTCCACACAGTTTTAGACTTCAGTGTCAGGTCCCCCATTTCTTACCTTAGCATGTGCAGGGCCTCTCTCATTGAGGAGCTTATACTGTGGTTGGATCCTATTGAAACGGGCTAACTCATTCACCAAACACATTGGAGTTTTCTCTTTAGGGTTTGCCATGTTATCCTGGGGTGGGCCTAAAGACAGAGCACAGCAGAATACATGGTGCACTGAGCAACACGGTTACAGCACCAGAGACATAACTTTATACATGAATAATGATCATGTATTTGATTGGGTGGCAGATCACGTGACTGAAATGGGATTGCCATCATTTGTAGCATGCATCTTGTGCAGCATTTACAAGTCAGAAATGCTGTACAACACAAATATTGACATTAAATTGTTAGGTCTTAGGTGTAATAGACAAGGTTGTCTACATGGGTCTTAGTCGCGGGTGAGTGCAACCCTTTACCACTGACAAGCATTCAAAGCAGGTCAAGAGTGAGTGAATAATAAAACAATCACTTCATTTCCCATGATGGGAAACGTATTCTGTTGGCGTTCTACCTGGCGATGTGGCAGACACAGGGGCGTCCCCATATCCGACTGCAGGAGCAGGGCAGGCGGGTGTGGGGGCCGGGCCTGTGCCATTGACGGAGGGCTGCAGACCCAGGGATCCTGGGCTGGCCATGGCCGTCGGGGGAACTCCGGGGGAGAGGCCAGGACCAGCCAGGGGTGCTGAGGTCTGTACTTTCACTTGAGCCATGCTCTATTCCTGAAAGCAGACAACAGCTAATGTTTTTAAAAACACACTGATCATTAAAGACTAATCAAGGCACTTTAAATTGGGCAAACTAGTATTGGGCAAAATATGTGTTTGATTAAAAGAATAAGGAAGGTTCATTATAAAAAAAAAAGGAGGTCAACAATGAATGTGCGCATTGTAAAGCATGCATTTGTTTACACGTGTACTCAAACACACATTATTCCACAGCAGTTTCTGCACAATCGAAAGCTGTTCACTGTAATTTTGACAGATTTCTGTGGGCTAAGCCTGGAGAACAGACTTCAGACTGAGCAGCCCTAGGCCTATCTCACATTCTGATCCACTGGCAGCTAATACACCCAGACAATGAACCTTTATTTGAAGGAGCTTTGCTCATGTTACTGCTGCTAAGCCCCCCGGAAAAAGGAAAGAATCCTGTGATATCAGCCTGAACAAGACAATGGAAGCTCAATCACATTTTATTGGAGACTGAAGAGAGGTACGAAGTCCTGCATGAAGTAGACATTGGTTAACGAGAACAGCGGAGAGGTTCAAACAAAACCCACATTAACTTCTTTATCTTTCCATGCACACATGCAATATTTTGGTGAATGCAATAATAGCAACAGCCTGTGGCTATGCAATACAAGTAACATAAGATGTTACCATGTGCATTTTATCAACGGAAGATGAAGATAGAGTAAGTCAAATGTAAAATATATATATATATATATATATATATATATATATATATAAAAATAAAGGCACAAACTGTATCACAACAACGTGCCAAGATGGCTCCACTACATCTTCACAGTAATATGTGGCAGGCACTGAAGGGAAATGAGGAACATTCTTTTCATGTCCCCACAGAGAAAAGGTGAGACAGAAGTGAACCCCTGGAGTGTGGAGAAATTGCACTTGGACACTTGACACAACGCTGGATATGAACCGGACACCTGCAGGTGATGGACAACATCTTCAATCACCATGCCACTGTGCAATAATCTGTAAGATCCTTGAATAGAGTGAACAAAATATGATTATTCTTTAATCAGTAGTTTGAATGGAGGCAGGCTTTAGATATATCATGGATCAAATGGAGACAGATTTGACATGTAAGCTGTGAACGTCATGGTTACATGTGTTATCTATGTGCATTGTTTACAGTTGAGGGCCATGGTTGGACTGATGTAAACAACAGAGCAGTAGCATGTCCATAAAACAACTTATATCGACTATATCCACAAAATACAGTGCACGTTTTACTCTGATCTGCGGCCTTAATTCATTGCATGCAGTCAGTTATTTTTTTTCTTATTTATATCTTCGTTGCATCTTGCGTTCTCCTGAGGTGTCTGGAGTCAGTCTTTCTTGCTTTTTCTTTCCCGTCTCTCACAGCAACATGCGCAACCACAAAGCCAAAAAACAACCCGAATACACACAGTAAGTTGAATATGGAGGGGGTGTTGCGTTGAGGTTGACTGAGAGCTACAGGGCTGTCTGCAACCCCTGAACCTACATGATAGCTTCGACTGTATTCAGCTTAGCAAGAAGCTAACGTTACCAACGCGAAAACGGCATTTCTTGCAAATGTCAGCTCCTAAAAACAAACCACCACAACTGGCAAGCATGCATGCTGTCATGAGAAGGTCACTGTGATTTCTCCTGATGAATATACACTATGTAGCCACCTCGAGTAACGCTAGTTTAGCCGGTTAACGCTCATCATGGCTGATCGGCCGAACACCGCTCTTGCTAGCATCTCCATACCGCCCCATCCTCCACGAAAGTCTGGGGGATTTCAGTCCACTGCAAAATCATACACGGACTGGCGACAGCGGGACGAATAGTCCAAAGACCATCCGACAACAAAGGGACAAATATTTTAGGCCATTTTTTACCTTTATCCAGGGCCAGACCCCAGTTACACCTCCGACATTGGCAAACACTAAAGAGAACTGGATGGAATAGAGGGAACAGACCACGTTATTTGTATGGGTTAAAACATGAACTATGTCCAGTTAAAGGCAAATGACTGGTTATTCTGATATTACAAATATAACGTTTTTGTTGTGTTTATTTGGCCAGTGTTAAGTATTTCATACCGCTAACTTAGCATTAGTACAGTTGGGGGTAAATCTTGAATGAATCAGCCACCCCCGCGGCGCATTGAATGGTTCAGTCTTGGTTCGCTTCCTCGGAGCCTTAAACTGTGCAACTTTAATTCAGAACAAAAAATGTACCTAGTATCACTGACATAAGGCTCTTGGTTTTTAACTTAGCAATAATAATAATAATATTAATTTCAAAAAAATAATATTTATATATAGCGCATATAGAACACAACTGATGGTAGTATTTATTGCCTTTTCTCAAGGGCCGTTCGGATGACAGGGTATACTTTGGTTTTTCATGAAGAGACATACAGTTCACAAACCTCAAGACCACCAGGTCTGGATTCTGTCACCAAGCTCTTTGTGCAAAAGACCACGTCTTCTTGCTAAATTGTGGTGATGATTCTGGGGTCCCACAGCTGGAGAGGCCCACTTAAATCCCAGTGGAAATGTTTATTAAGGAGTGTGGTAGGGAAAAAGACATTTTGGCATTTTGACAGCGTACTATTACAATGTGACCACTAGATGGTGCCACTAAACTACTTTTCGTGTGTTATAGTGATTTTATGTTATAGAGGGACCAGTACACTGACTCTTTTAAAAAGATGATTCTGTTCATGGTGTTTCCTCTGTCACACACACGTTATAGTGACATAACATCCCTGTTTTTTTGTGTTTTTTTTTTAATGAAATCTTGCATTGTCAAGGCCAAGGCTCTTTTGTTACATTGAGTTTTTACTGATTGTGCTCACATTTTATTTGTATATACATAACTACAAAAACTGAATGTTCATAATGGCCAACTCATGATAACTCAAGCTTGGCCAACAACATAAATATATGCCACACAATTAAGACAGAAGGACATGCGGTTTGGCCTGTTGAATACATTTTAAAGGAGGGTTATAAATCCATCCATAGTCATCATAGAGTACCTGTCCTCAAGTATAAGAATTAATATTTCTGAAAACCTTTTTGGTAAGTTTACTGCTAGGCACAACACCTTTAAATAAATGTTTGCCTGATGAAATTTCACATGTATGATAATGCACATTGCATACCTAAGAGAAGTTTGTATGTTTTTATGATCATTCATGAAATAATCTGTTAAACTGTGAAGGGTCTTGACATCCTTGACAAGACTTAAATGTCCTCAAACGTAGCTTTTGGCAAACAAAATGTGATTTTTTCCCCCCCTTTATTTTGCAGTCATCAACCTTATCCCCATTCCCTATCTACTTTTTTGTTAGGAGTTGGACTATTTAGCATTTGGTATTCAAACATTGTGCAAACCAAGGTTGAATAAAAGTGAATCTTTGCTTTTATTATTGATTATGAAAATGAACAGGCACCTATTACACGGAGCTTGCACATCCCAGAACAAAATTTCAAAATATAAATAACACACCCTCATTAGTGTTGATCACTCACAACAACCTGTAAGCTAAGAGTTCAAACCACATTGAAACGGAAAAAGAAAAACCCTAGGAAGAAAAAAAAAAAAGTTGCATCCAAACCCTTGTAACATATTCACTCACACGTTTTTCAAATCTCTACTGATCCACTGCCCACTGGGTGAATGAAGGCTTCTTGTCCCCTCACAAATGCTGTTGTGACTGCATTTAAACAAT
Source organism: Nannoperca australis (assembly GCA_036023655.1). Taxonomy (NCBI): domain Eukaryota; kingdom Metazoa; phylum Chordata; class Actinopteri; order Centrarchiformes; family Percichthyidae; genus Nannoperca; species Nannoperca australis. Next base: position 2,914 of record JAVQJD010074383.1, on the reverse strand, counting down.
CATTTCAGTCCTATCGTCTTTGTTTCACGGCACAGTGACAGCAGACAAGACTAATAAAAAAAACGGAATAAATCATTGGTTAAATAGATGTCTTTAAGTTATGAATATAGTTTTTGAAATAGCGGTGTGCTGTGGTAATCTCCTCTACAGTATAGAGTATCATCACATTCACTCAAGGTTCATTCAAGAAACTCAGCTAGACCCTGGGAAAAAAAAGCAAACGCAATACAAACAAACCCAAGATGGAAAATTCAAGTATCTCTGACTGGATGGCGATCAACATTTCTTTAGGAATTAAGTGATTACACTTTGAAATGACAAGAGTCACGCAGCCTCTGAAGGTGAGCTTTGTAATTTCCATCCCATAAACCAATTCCTTATCATAAGTTATGGAAAGACTAAAAGTTGTCACAATGTCTGATGCCAATAAGAAAAAGTAGGGTTTAAAACTGCATGCACCCCCACTGTATAACTACTAAACTTTTTTTTTATTTTCTTCTTTTTTTTTTTAAACCAACAGTAGTGTTTGTTGCAGACTGTACATATCCTAATTAGCAAAAGATGCAGGTGAACTTCCAATGAAATAAAACACTCCTATTACCATTCTGCTATAAAGTAAATGCATCCTCTGCTAGTTTCTTTCACATCATTCCACAATGTAAAGGCTTATGTACAATAGTTTCAGACATGTTACAGGTTTACGACATAACAGTCTCTTTTGGTGAAAATATAGTTAAATTTAAAATATCTGATAGGTATCTTTTTAGAGCTGATCTCTTTATTGAAAAAAGTACCTGAGCCAAAACTCCAGGGGAAAAATCACAAAAGCCTCGTCTTTACGACTTTTATAAAGACTCTCCTTTTCATCGTTCATTACCATTCTGGAGAACAGAGATTTAAACTAAATAACAAATACAGAAAAAAAAATAATCCAAAACACCCTGACCCATCAAAACAACACCCCCCTCCAAAGTATCAGCTAGTTGAAAACATTACAAAAAAATAAGATATTTAAAACCAAAACATTTTAGAAGATTAAAGCATTGAATAAAGAATCAAAATAAAATGGGTCATGCGACAATGTTCTCTTACAGACATTCTTTAAATGGAAGAGAGGCCGCTGCACATCTTCGAGGCTGGATTAGTGAACACTACATGAGTTCAGCCCAACTTTACGAGATGTACACTGAGGTCATCTGCTAACCTATCGTCACATCTTTTATTCCCGTCTGTACCGACATTCTGTCCAACAGCTGGGGGATCTGCAGCCGGGTCTCAAGTTGGAAGGTGAAGAAGAAAATTGTGTTGCAAACTAAAACCCTTTAACCTGATAAATTAGTGAAGGACTGATTATGGTACCACTGCAAATTGGGAATAACATACTAATAGTGCCTTTTTTTAAACTAGGTACTTTCACAGTGCATATAATTTAAAAAACAAACAAACAGATGAAGCATTTTCTTGGGGTTAAGATGGTCAGATCCCTTCCAGAAAACATTTAGATTTGGATTTTTTTCTTTGTAGGCCCAAGCATGCGTCCATCAGTTATTATTGCACAACACAAGGACCTTAAAATGCACCCACACACAAACAAAAAAGTAACAATAATAATCTTAAAACAGGAATTATAATTATCTCAGAACAAATCCGCCTTGCTTGCTCCCTGCATTACTACTTGGTTGCCAAAACCGATCCATCTTGAATGCATCTCAACGCTCCATTTTTATTCTCTATATTACAACCGACTAAAACATGCATCCAACTGTCCACGGGGGAAATGCAGTCAAGAGCCTCCAGCAGTGTCCATTGTTCCAGTCAAAGGTCAGAGTTCAGAGACTGAAGGATTTAAAAAGTGCTTTACGTAGGTCAGTAGGACTTCTTTCTTCTACGATTATTACAAAGTTTGTACATTAGCATGTATCGTCTGCGAAGGCAAACAAAGAATATTTCAATGACATCGCCTTTAGAATGACAAGAATTTGCCTCTTACCTCTTCAAACCACAAAAAAAAAAAAAAACAGACGTTAAATTGAAAATACTCACCATGATACCACCATTTTGTCTTCTTTGGATTTTTGTTACACGTTCTTACATAAAAGGAGTTATCAGGCGGTCGTCTCTGCAGAAAAAGAAATGTTTAGATGTAACATTTAACAAGCATGTCATTTACATAATTCATTGTATTTGTCCCCCACCCAGGCGTCATTACAGGTGCCCTACCTTTTCTTTGCAGCTGGACAACATGCTGATAATGCTAAGACAAACTGATTGCACCGACAGGGCTGGCGACCAATCTTCCGTTAGTATAGATAGACAGATGTGACCGTTACTATACACATGAGGGTGGACAGGTACATTCTCTCCTGTGAACATTACCTGTTAAACAAAGAAAACCAACTCAGCGGTTATTAAGTTCGTTCACTGAATATGTCATGATAATAAAGAAATAAACGTAGTGAGTATTTGATGCCAAAAAGATGACTTTAATAACCATTTCTACATTTTTCACTAACATTTTGGAGGTCAAAGATACAACTTGGGAGAGTAAAAAGTTGAGATTTTTTTAAAATGACAAAATAATGAGACTCTGCAGTATAAGCTCAGGCTTAGCTCTCTACAGAGACACGAGGCTCTGGGATTAGGACAGAGGGGGTGGGATGGGCTGAGCGAGGGGAAGAGGGAATGGGAGACTAAGAGGGGAGACATGTTTTATTTATTATTAGCCACTAAAAGGGTGCAAGAGTCAAGAAAATGAAAAGATACAGAAAGGGTGATGAGAAGAGGGGAACTCAAGACTGAGGTGCTAAAGTAGAGAGAAGGGGGGAGTCAGAATGGGTAAAGCAGCCTGGCACCAGGCAGAGCCTCACAGGAGAGTGAAGACTCCACATGAGGGGGGGGGTGGGGGTGGGGGTGG
>JAVQJD010074379.1:0-15390 GCA_036023655.1 Nannoperca australis | reverse complement strand
CTGACCTCCCACATCATGAAGGCCCTGGAAAGACTCGTCCTGGAGCAGCTCCGGCCCCTGGTCCAAACATATTCGGACCCTCTACATTCTACACCCTCTATTTTCTACTGTTTATTATTATTTTTTCAATAACTTTATTGAGCATTGTAACTGTATCAAAAAGCAATTTCCTTTCTGGGATTAATAAAGTATTTCTGATTCTGATTCTGAAATATAAAGATTCGCCCTTTCAAACCTCAAGTTTCAACATTTCAAAACTTTTTTTCAGAGAAACGAACTCCAGTTTTCAGACCACCATTTACAAGGTTACAAACCTGGAATAGAAACCAGCACAGTGGGAGAACAGTGCCAAGTTTGAAACTCTGAAAACGTGTTGGCGAAACTCCGTAAAGGAGTGTTGCATTTGTAAAGAAGGAATACCCAGATACAAAATTATTTTTGCAGAGATTTTTATCAGACATTTTTTATCAGACATTCAAAACTTATTTTTAACCTTGCAAAACTTTTTTCAGACATTTAAAACTTATTTTCAACCTTGCAAAACTTTTTTCAGACATTCAAAGCTTATTTTCGACCTTGCAAAACTTTTTTTGCAGTTTTGAATCGTGGCAGCGATCTCATCCCAGACAACTCCGAGTCATTTCTGCAGATGCGAAGTAAGATCATGGAATAGTCCACTGTAGAGGGGACTCAGGGCAGGTGGGCTGAGACTTAAAGACTGACTTAAATTGAGCATTCTGATGCCAATTTACAGTACGGATTTTTTAAAAGACATATTTAATTACCAAAACGTAAAAAAAAATGTAACCATAGGTTTATGATGCGTTTAATGGGTCCCTTGGTAACTTGGGGCCTAAGGCAATTGCCGACCTTTGCCTAATGGTAAAGTCCGCCTCTGACATTATATAACTGGGATTGTCTACATTAGCCACTTTTTGGATGCAAATATTGTACTATTTACACCACTGCATTTATTGGACAGCTTGGGCAGCTAACTAAAATATCTGATCAGTTCTTCCACCACTGCTTTACATCAGTGACCGCATCCGGTGAGGAGGTTTGACCACTCAAGGACACCGTACGACAAACGTGACCGCAAAATCTTGCAGGTTGGCAAAAAATTAGACTCACTGCCAAACGGTAAGTCATCTATAATACTGGCTGCGTGCATATTCTGTTATTTGTATTCGTTGAGATATGTGAAAGAATGAAGAGTATTGATAAAACAAAAATAAAAAGAGCATTAAAAACCTTGTCTATTTGTGAACCCGCTTGTTTGGTTAAATGGTGGCCTGTATTGTTTGGGTATTTTGGTTTAGTTACTTAATTGCTTTCTTTATATCATTAAAGATTGTCTAAATATTCTGTGGAAAACTGGGGTTTTTTAAACAAAAACATCTGGTGTATGGTGGTGTAAGGTTCAAAGGTCATAACCATTGCATTACAAAACGACACAAAGCACTGGGGAGTGAAAACGTAGGCCACTGATATGGCTGCTGTGTGCAGGTATAATTTCTGTGTTTATAAGATACCATTATATGTTTTTGTGTTTGTTATAAGAATAGTGTCACAGTTGTACTAGTGTGTGAGTAGATGCCAGTAATGCACAAGAATTTAATTGCATGAGAAGTATCTGGTGTGTGTGTGTGTGTGTGTCCCAGTTCTTCCAGTATGGAGGGAGAGGCCCTCTCCACCCTGTGTACCCCTGCTCTGGTGGTGGATGTGGATAAAGTGAAGAGAAACTCCCAGAGGATGATTGAACGCTGTCAGAAGCTGGGGGTCCAGCTTCGGCCACACATGAAGACCCACAAAACCCTGTATGAGTAAACACAATCTCCTGCAATACATTCTTGCACGTCAGTCATGCATAATTGGTACTGATAAGTCTGTGAATGTGTAATCATGTTAATTTCTAGTGAGTGTGCAGACATAATGACGGGTGGATCACGGAGATGCATCGTGGTTTCCACACTGGCAGAGGCCTGTTTCTATGCCGACCATGGATTTGACGACATCCTCTATGCATACTCCCTTCCCTTTGATAAGGTTCTCTCAGCTCAAATACTAAAACACTCATTATATATATACTTTGATTATGTAGGGCAGTCATACTGGATAAGTGGCAAAATTAACTCAAAAATGTCAATATGCATTCTAAAAAACCCTTGATTTCTGAGTGTGTTGTAAATGTACACTATTTTGTTCAATAAAGCAATAGGCTCTTTTTTGACAGTAAACCTGTAGTTGACAGGTCACATAAGGAAAATCACAGGTGTCAATGATGACATTTATGATGGCTGAATTCCATTTAGCTGCTTCAGTGTCTTTGTGCATTCCGTCTATGCACAAAGGTGATACAGGAGCTGCTCTCCGTTGGGGGGGGTCACAGTTTTTAGTACTATAAAGCACTTACGTTATGCTATAATTATGTACTTGTATGGAATTCGGAAATAGCTTACCTTTTTCACAGCAGACATTACTTGCTAATTAATTGAACTAATCAATGACAGCTCTGTTGTAAGTCAGCGTGCCAGTGAGCCAACATGCACAATAGCGTAATGTTATTGTCTGTGCTTTTGCTGCTGTGAAAAATGGTCATCTTGTTGTACTAAAGTCACGAAAATCTAAAACTCTGAAAACTGAATCAAGTGATTATCAATGAGTGGTTGGTTCCTTTTTTGCCAATCAACTAATCAATAATCATTATGATTAGCTTTTATATTTTTATAAGTCTTATCTTCTACCCTTACTCCAAATACTAGCTTATGCAATAGCTTATGTTTGTGTGTGTTCATAGGTGGAGCGCTGTGCAGCCCTGTCAGAGAGGCTGGATCTCTTCCAGGTTTTAGTGGATCATCCTGATGCTCTTGAGCAGCTCAAAAAGAGACCACTGAAGGACAGTCGGCTGTGGCATGTCTGGCTGAAACTTGACTGCAGCAACGGGAGAGGTAAACATGCAGGGAAACCAGGACACAGCTCATCATTAGGTAATGAATCAGCACTGATCTGCTGTTTGCTCTTTGCCTTAGCCGGTGTCCTGCACTCAGAACCTGAGGCGCTCAGATTGGCTCAGGCCATCGCCCAGACGAAGGGGGTGGAGCTAACAGGAGTGTACGCTCACTGTGGGAACACCTACAACTGCAGAGGAGTGGCTTCAATACAGACTGTCGCCCAGGAAACCACCAGCTTGACTCTGCAGTTCATGGCAAAGTATGACAAAAGTGAAAAGACAACTGCAAGTAGAGACCAATCATGTGATACGTTACCTGCCACATAGAATGGTTGAAATACATGCAACATTTTCTCAGGTACATTTTGTTATGAATTTCTTTTGGTTGCCGTTTGACTGGCGTGTGCCAGTGTACCCAGAGTTTGGATCAGTTTCTTTGCTTCACAAATTCTTGTTATTTTATAACCATGATTGTAGAAGGAAGATGAGTAAAGTTAAGTGAATAAGAAAGGACTTTAAACTTAGGACACAGTGTAGAATTGTAATAACAGTAAAAACTTTATTAATTACATTTCAACTAACACATTAAATAACTTTTTGAGGTAATATGTCATTGTGTGTTGTGTTTACAGCTTGTTGATCGGCCCTTGTGTAGCCCAATATTCAATTAATGCAGATTTATGTTGTATTACCTTATTGGCAGTTATATAAGGCATCAACAAGTAAATTAGCGATTATATGTATAACTTGTGAAATTCTGTCTTGGTAGAATATTTCTTTAAACTTCTGGGTTTGTTTTTGGGCAGACTGAAGGCTGCTGGCATCACCTGTAAGTCCAGCATTGGCTCCACCCCTTCCTGTAGTCACCCAGTCAAAGACATGGCGCAGCTCAGCGAGGTGCATCCTGGAAACTATGTCTTCTATGGTCTGTTTGCGCATGCATGTAGATGTAGTTGCATCAGTGTCCCAATTTGTTTATGCTGTTTTCTAATTGAAATTAGCGTATGGGAAAGAAATTCAGCAGCGACGACGATGTTGATGTATTTTCTTGCTGTCTTTTAGACGTGCAGCAGTCTGTGATTGGCTCGTGCAGTCTGGAGGATGTAGCTGTGAAGGTTTTGACGAGAGTCATCGGACACTGCCCTCACAGGAACCAGCTCCTGGTTGACTGTGGATGGAGTGGACTCAGGTAGCTTCCTCAATATTGTTCACCATGTTTTGTATTTGCAGAATAGATTGCCGTTTTAAGCTGACATAATCCTCAATGATATAAATCCACAGCATGCTTAATTTATGCATGAGGGCAAACTCCTAAATGTACTATTTTAATTTATTTCCTCTCAATTGATTAAGCTTACCAACTGGAGCAAATACATTAACCACCTTTTTATCTGTCCTCTACATTATTGATTTGTTTGTATAATTTGCTTTAAACCTGTCTTTTCTCTCAGTCTAGATGGAGCTGGAAAACTTCCCACTGGAAATGCTGTGATTGAAGGACACCCAAACCTCAAGTAATGCTACCTACTCTTTTTTTCTAGTCTCAATACTAAAGTGTGACTGAAGTTCTGATAAAAGATATTTCCCTCCAGGTTGTTGTCCATGACCCAGGAGCACGGTAAAGTGGAGCCCATCTCAGGACAGCTCGACTACAGCAAATACCCTCTGGGCTCTCTGCTCACGCTGATCCCTCACCATGTTAGTACTGTTCACTGTGGAGTAAGGCTTAATACTGTGCCTGTATCCTCATGGAGCTCTCCTCTTGTCTGACCCTCTCTCTTGATTTTTACAGTCGTGTGCAACTGCGATGATGCATCCTGTGTACCACGTGCACTCCGAGGGCCATCTGCTGGGGACGTGGACACCAACCCGCGGGTGGTGAACAGCTTTCCAACTGCTCACTCATACATGACCTTGTTAGAATAACTAAATAAATACTGGAAAGATGACTTCTTCAAGCAACTACAGTGTAGACATACTCCAAAACTACTCATTAAATAACACAGGTACTTTTCTTAGAACTATTCCCCAAATGTTTTATCTGAAGCAATGTGGGGAAAGATATGTAGAAAAAAATACACAACTGTATGCTTTTAAATGATTAAATAAATGAAAACTTGAGGACTATATTGTCTCATTTTATTAATATCATCTTACAGTGTTCTGACCAAGACCAAAATAGCAGCAACAAACAGTAGGCTGCTGTCAGTATGTGGGCACTCACTAGAGGCTGAAAACAATCAAATGAGTTTGATGATACACTTAGCCAGTGAATTTATTTATATATAGTGTATGTTAACGGTTGAACACAAATAAATGATGATGGAGATGTTTATGAGGTTTCTGCATTATGCAGAGCATAAGTTATGACGTGTCCAATGTGACACTTAAAACAGAATCAATAAAAAACAATTTTGTACTATGCTTAAAGTGTGTACTGCAGAGTAACAGGTGCAGATAACTGCGAGATGAACATGTGTATAGTACCAGTCAAAACGCCCTATTTCCTCTATGAATAATACATTTGTATTCATGCACATTTCAAAGGTAGGTGTTATAATGATAATAGCAACGAAACCATATTAACATTTTAATTATAACATTGTAAAGTATAATTGAACTGTTTAAATTATTTTTAACGAATAAGATTAACTTATTATTATTAATAATAATCATAAAAAGTTCTCACTTAAATCTCTGTGGCGAGTAGGTGGGTTGCGAACGAGGTTCGAATCGCAGTGCGAAGTGCATTTTGGGAAATGTGTTTTTTACAGAAGCTAACGTTCTGATTGGCCATCATATGACCTTTCACTTGTCACGTGGTTTAAAAACTTCAGGAGGATGGCGCGGGAAGTTGTCACGCTACACAGTGAAGTATGAAACTTTTGTTTATATTCTCCTCGCAGCAGTACTAAACATTATCAGGTAAGTCACGCGTAGTTTTGAAATTGTAGCTTACTATTCCACTTCTCTAGACATTTAGTGCGCAGCCGCTGTCTTGAGTTGCTGACTGGGGACCACAGCTAACGTTACTTAGTTTAATCACGTTACCATGACTGATGGAGCTTGAGTCTGTATGTGTTGTCTTTGTAAATCCCTGCTGAGTAGTTAGCTGTTCGCTAGCTACTGTCACACTGTATGTTGTATTTCCCAGTCATGAGTGTGTTGGAGGTGAAGTTCATTGGTGATGGAGACGCTCTGGAGCACATCGTGGACAAACAGGAGGGTACGGACAACAATCACTTTACTTCTCCTGCTCACATATGTTTTGTTAATGAGCAGGTGGCTAACTACTCTGTCTCACCAATTGTCTGTCTCTCTGTGTAAACTATAAGGTGCGCAGAGCAACAGTGGGGCTGTTCAGAAGATGGTAACGTTTAAGAGCCCAGCTGGACGACGGGCCAGAGTGGACGTAGGACATGATGTGGATGGAAATGGACTGGATGAGCAGAACTATGTCCTAGCTCTAGGGACAGACAACATAGAAGGTAAGGCATCTGTCATCTTTGAGTACCTGTAGTGGGTAGTAAACCTTGCTCGTGGTAAGGGTCTTTTTTATTGAACCTTTATTCATCCTGCTGCCAAATAATACAAAACAACCCCCAGCTGCTGTTTGGTATTCACTCGGTTGCCAATTCATTAGGTACACTTAAACCTAATGCAGTCTAATAAAACGGCCAACAAGGTATTTTGTTCACCCCTTTTATATCAATGAGAAGAGACTTGAGTGTATATGATATATTGATCAATGCTGGAATCAAAACAACAGCTCCATTGCCTCCTGGTACAGTCTGAATTAGCACAAGGCTGTTGTGTCTAGTGTTAATCATATAGAAATGATCATTTTACGTGGCTACACCTCAGTTACATGATTTTTCTTGGCTTTACAGAAGATGAGGAGGGTTTGTCCAGAGTGGCTGGATCCTCCATTTTCTCCTTTCAGAAAGTCAAACGTGGACACAGCATGGCCCAGACTGGTGAGAGTGCATCGGCTCTTTTTCTTCTGTCACGCATACACAGACATTTTTGGATTGTATGACACCATCAGCAGCATCGATCAGGTGATCATTAATTTGTTTTTGTAAATAGCAAGCGAGTTGGCTCGGACTCCCGGGAAAAGCGTGACCTTCAGCACGACCCCCAACACTGAACCCTCCACTCCCACCAGAACAGGCTGCAGTGAGTTCAAACCAGTTCCTTTTTTATTTGTTTCCATTTACATACTACTAACTCCATTGTTTTTCTCTACCTGACTAGACCACCGAGGTGAAAGCAGGACACCACAGAGGGTGAGACTGGAAGGAATTTGTTTGCTTGACTTGTCGTATACTCTTCAGCAGCATTTAATGATGATGTCCATATAAGCTGTGGTTAGGTGGCTTTGCTGCGGTGTCTTCTCAGTGTAACCTCTGCTCTTTGTATGACAGAGCAAGAAGGTTCAGTTTGTCTCCACAACACCCCACAGGCTCAGGAAGAGAATGACAAGTGAGTTTAACATCCTACAATCGCAATTGTAATATATAAAGTGAGACTTCAGCTACGATCTAAAGCTGTTTGATACTTTCAGCTCCGAGCATCCGCTCAGACAGTGATAGTGAGCTGTCGCCCTCTAACTCGGAGGAGGAGGAGGATGAAGACAGAGTGGAGGAGGAACAGAAAGTAAAGAAAGAAGATGAGAACTCGAAGACTCCAAGAACGCCCAGCAAAGGTTTGTCTGCGGCTCTCTACAAGACTCCCGCCAAGAAGAGCAAGAACACTTCTGAACCCGTCAGTATGGTGGAGGAGTATTTTGAAGCTCATGGCAGTTCGAAGGTGTTGACATCAGACCGCACCCTGGAGCGTATGCACACCCCTAAACTCGACAGGGTCAGTATATAACAGCCAGCGTTCTAACTGTGTCCACTGGGGTCCTGTGTTACTGAAGTGCATCGTTGTTTTGTGTTTGCAGGAGAGGTTGGTCCAGCTTTTAGAAGGAAAGCCGTCCTGCTACTCAAAAGAGATCCATCAGCTCCATGACAAACACAGAAAGCACTTTAGTAAATGGATGTTACAGTTACAGTGAGTGTGGTTTGCACGTTATTCAATGCTGGGTTGTTTTTTACGTCATGTTTGAAATGTGGTACAAAACAGAAAGCATCTCTGTGTTTGTGTAGGTTGGGGTTCAGTGTGCTGGTCTACGGTTTGGGCAGCAAAAAAGCTCTGCTGGAGGACTTCCGTATGTCCCACTTGACTCAAGAAATCCACCTTGTGGTCAATGGATTCTTCCCTTCCATTACTCTTAAATCAGTCAGTATACACAAAAATCATCTCTAAATAAAATGCTTTATTGGTACAACCCATGTTTATATCTTTGTGCTACATTGTTCAAATACTCAAACACATCAATAAGCCACATGGATGCACTGGGTGACATGTTCCCTTTGTTACGAACACACAAACTGTAGTTTAGTCAATCTCAAATATAGAAAATACTCTCTACAGCATCAAATTGATTAATCTGTTGATGAAAATAGTCCCTTGGCACTCGCAAAGCAAATGACTTGGCCTTATTTTAAATGAAACCGTGTTTATGATAAAAGATGGAAGTCTTACAGGAACTAATGGGCGTGGAGCTGAGAGCCACAGACAGAGTGAGGAAGTGGTTTAGGTGGATCTTTGTTTTTTCTTCTATGTTTCTCATGCTATGCTTTCATTGTAGATCTTAAATGCGCTGACATGTGAGGTTCTAGAGCACCAGGGGAGTTTCCGGACACCCTCAGACCAGATCCAGTACATCACTCAGACCCTGAAAGACAGTGAGTGTGTCTGTGTCAGTTTGTCTTAAGCTTGTGTCTGGATTCTGTGTTTTACTAACTGAAGCATGTCCTTCTCGCAGGCCCAGATCTCCATGTGTACCTGCTAATCCATAATATCGATGGACAGATGCTGCGAGGAGAGAAGACCCAGAGTGCACTGGGGCAGCTGGCATCTCTGCCCAACCTGCACTTGGTGGCTTCTTTAGACCACATAAACGCACCACTGGGTGGGTGTTTTTGTAAGCGTGTGTACTGCAGTATTAATGACATTAAAAGGTATTCTTGTAGCTGAATCTTTCCTGTGTGTTCCCAGTGTGGGACCAGTTCCAGCAGAGCCAGTTTAACTGGCTGTGGTGGGAGTGTGTGACGTTCCAGCACTATACAGAGGAGACGTCCTACGAAAACTCTCTGCTGGTGCAGCATACCGGCGCGCTCGCTCTGTCCTCCCTCACACATGTGCTACGCAGCCTGACGCCCAATGCAAGGTGCCACATACACCTTGATATAATTAACTGCCAGAGCATGTTGATTGGCTGAACTCGTACGTGTTCTTCACAGTTCTCCTTTCTTTTTGCAGAGGAATTTTCAAACTGCTGGTGAAATTTCAGCTGGAAAACAAAGATAATCCTTCATACACAGGTGCACACGCACGCCAAACTTCAAATTGCTGTACACGTTTCCCTAAAATGGGACTGTATTAGTTTGATTGTAATGTTTTTCTGTGACTGTGCAGGATTGTCATTCCAAGATTTCTACCAGCACTGTCGAGAGGCGTTCTTGGTGAACTCTGACCTCACACTGAGGACTCAGCTGACTGAGTTCAGAGACCACAAGCTGATACGGACACGCAAGGTGGAGTTTCACTTTAAAATACCCCAAACCTTCATTGAGTGCCATAACTCTGTGCTGTGACTCCCATGCCCCACTTACATTTATTCCCACAATTCATCACCAGGGTGCAGATGGAGTGGAGTGCTTGACTGTTGCCGTGGAAGCGAGCACATTGATGGATTTCCTGGAGAACGAGGAGGGTGACTGAGCAGAGAAAGCCTTAGAGTTCATCGACTTACCAGAAAATTAATGTTTGGGTTTAATCAGTCACTGAGATAAAGTCCCAGTAACATCTCCTCAACTTAAGACATGAGCCCAGCTGACAGGCAGTGGCTTCAATCTAATTATTGGTCTTAAATGTCATAAATGCCCCCATTGTAGCACTGTCTTGTGTTTTGATGTATACATGTTTTCAGCTAACATCTGTGTAATTAAATTCAACACTTAAGAGTTAATGTATTGCAATTTAATCTCTTTAATTACAGAAATAGATTTACATTTAGCAAAACATACATTCTTTTGTTCTTACAAGGCAGGTAGGCATGCTGCTAAAAATAAACACGAAGAAGAGAGCCTCGGAAATGATTCAGCACTGCTCCACATGTGAAACCCGTGAGACGAAAGGGAGAGGGCAGTGAAATGTCATTAATCATGCATATTGCAGTCAGAGGGTAACGGGTCAAAAAGAAAAGGGGGTGTTTTTAGGATCCTGTTGCCAAAAATGAGGTTTGGGTCCAACGCAAAAAGCAGAGGGAGAGGTTTGGCCCTGAGTGCATGCCATGAAACGTTTCAGTGTTGGAGCTCAGCAGTCTTCTGCATCTGCAGTGAATTGTTTAGCGTTTCGGAGTCCAGTGTGAACGTCTGGAGTCTGTTTTGAGTAGCCGTGTGTACAACGCGAAGCTCCTCTTCATCCAAATCCCTCAACAGCAGCAGAACTGCATCAAGAGTGTGTGTCTGAAAGAATTTGAATTAATTTGTCAGAAATAAATTAGAAGTTGTTTTTTTAAAGTATATTTCAACATTGAGTTTTAAAGGAGCGTTGTTCAGCGATAAGAGGGTACCTTTTTCATTGATGGTTGGTTGTCTCTGGTTGATGGAGAAGAAAGAGAGGGGAACTTGTCTCTGGAGAGGAGCTTCATCCCCAACTCTTCCCTGATTTTGCTAAGAAAAATCAAGAGAAAATGTTTGTTCTTTAAATGCATAGATTTGTTTGACAGTGTTTTGAACCAGTGGGATCAATCCAAGGCTTACTTGGTCTCCTCCATGTTGTAGTTAAGTGGGTCATTCTCCGTCTCGGCATCTGGAAGTCCGTTAGTGGGCAGCTGGGGTTGAACACTACCGGGGGGGGTGGTCACCTCTTCACCCTCTGTGAGCGCAAGTGCAAGCTCATCATCTGTCACTACTGCAAACATACACAAAACACCACACACATATGCTTCATTACCATCACAGAAGTGTGTATTATCTAACAATGTTCTCTCGGTTGTACCAGAGCTATGCATAGTTTTGCTCCAATTTTGTTCAAACTGCGGGTGTAAATCACTGCTTATACTGTTTAAAAACACTGAACACTCACCTTGATTGTCGAGCTTCTGGATGCGAGGAAGGCAGCGCAGTACAGTGAGGCGATACTGGCTGGAGTCAGTCCCACAACAAGGATTCTCAGCCAACCAGAGCACTCGGAGACGCGTCAGTGGACGCAGATGAGAGAGCTCAGAGAGCGAGGGAATCTTGTTCTTCCTCAGGTAGAGCTCGCACAGAGACAGACAGCCAGCCAGAGGAGAGAGGGACGAGATGCTGTTGACACTACAGTGAGACGGAAAAGGAAGAACATCACAGCCAGGATTCACTGATCATCTTAAATGACAAGTAAGCAACTGTAACAGTAATATGTCAGTGATGACAGTGACATCTCTGAATGTGTCTAAGGGGGAGACAGCAAAGAGATAAATGGACCAACCTAAGTGTCAGCACCTCAATGTTGGCCATCTGAGAGAAGATAGAAATCTGGAAAAACAGAGTATAAGGGAACCATTACATTTTATGCAAACACACATGCATACAACTTAATGTCAAAAGAACGTAACAAAGTCAATTTAAGCATGAATAGTGAATCTATGTCAGACCAAATATGAGATCTATTAACTGACTACTCACATCAGTCAGGTTGCATCCCCTGCAAAAAGTGAAATTTAACGTTACCACGAATACGAGTTAAACAAAACAAGCTGTACCTTTCAACATCGACCATTAATCAGCATGTAAACTAAAGATAAACAAAATGACTGCTAACGTTATGCTAAAATGTAAACACTTACCAGCAATTCAATTTCTTCACGCTTTCCAAGTCGGAGGCCTTAGCCTTAGCAAGAACCAGTTTCCGTGTTAGCTTCATAGCATATCAAGTAACTTAGCTGCCAAGAAAGAATATTTTAATGCCCTATATGTTCACAAACAACAAAGGCCGCATCATGAAAGGTACAGTGGACAAACATTAAAACTCAGCAGTAGGAACGTTGTTGTCCACCACATGAACACGCATGCGCGTATCCATGAAGCGTCCTTAGTTACAGTCATTTCCTTTATAATTATTGCGTACGTTTTACGTAAGTTTTTTTTGGTAAAAATTATGCAACAGCAACACGGCTACTTAGGAAATGTGCTGTTTTTTACGATTTATAAGAGTAATTATTTTATTATGTTGTAGCAGCTGCATCCAGTGAAAACTCAAAGTCCCAGACTGCAGCGTGAACGAGTGGGTAAAGCGCGCCTGCGCGGTAAGCAATCCCTCTTTGGACCTACGTCTCCACTGAAACGATGGTGAGCTCAGAATGTCCCCTTCCTAATCCGTATCAATCTACCTTTTTTTATGCTATAAATGATATAATCACATATTCGGTGGCTGTGTGGTCTCCGTATTTATCAGACCATATAGTTATTTGTGTTGGTTTTGTGATGCTGTCAACAGCAAAAACGATATTTGTATATACTAGACACAGAAATGGCTGCCACCATTGCTCTACACAGTCCCAAGTACCGGGCGGGATAGTCATATTAGCTTGCTGCCAGTCGCTTAATACCGATTCCGTGCTACTTCATAGAACATAGTTTTTAAAGAAAATCTAAGTAATATGCTTCATGTCCCAAAGGAGTTTGTCGTCTCCAAACCTGATTGTTGATTTGGTTTAAGTTAGCATAGCTAGGTGGCTAGCTTGGTAAATGGTAGCTTGTGTAGGCTAGCTGGTTGCCCCATCGGTGGCAGAAGCTCCTTCACCCTGGCTCTACGGTTGTTGCAGCTTACTGGCGCAAAACGTGTGTTGAATATGAATGTGACATGGTGTTGCCCGGCTGTCAACATTTTGACAGAACCTTGCTGGCTCTCTGTAGGGCGTTATCTAGTTTATTTGGATATTCTGAGAGACCATTGCTCAAGGCATGTTTCTTACCCCTGTAGCAACAGTGATCAGTGAAGGTTATGTGGCAGACGTGTCAATATTGACCTAGTATATCAGAAGTTTTATTGTAAGTTAAAACTGTCTTTATTAACTTTGCATATTGTGTTCATGTTGTCCACAGGCCAAGCGTACCAAGAAGGTGGGGATCGTTGGTAAATATGGCACGCGTTATGGCGCATCGCTGAGAAAGATGGTGAAGAAAATTGAAATTTCCCAGCATGCGAAATATACCTGCTCTTTCTGTGGCAAGGTAAGGACAACCATAGGAATCTCCGAAAGACTGTTGTAACATTCATGTTCTTCTGCAGGGGGCTGAGTGCCTGTAGCTCAGTGGTTGTACTGGTGCAGGAACATGGCTGCAGATGGCACAGATTGTAATGTTCGTTTCTTTGGAGTGTTCATGTTTGGCTGCTGTTACTGGACAAATTGACTAGACTCATGTAACTTATTAATGTGTTTTAATCTGATATTGACAGACCAAGATGAAGAGGAGGGCTGTTGGTATCTGGCACTGTGGGTCCTGCAGGAAAACAGTGGCTGGAGGCGCCTGGACGTACAAGTAAGTTTCTTTTTGCTTTGCTGTAATTCTACCATCCAGCTCCATCTGGAAACAAGAAGGCACCCAACCAGAATTGGTTGTATATGTTGAAAACCATTATAAAACCATTTTGGTTTGATGGCTGCATCATCTTTCTGTCGCTAAATCTATGGACAGTGCTACCAAGAACTTTATTTTTACCGTCGTGGTAATAATGATGCTTCTGCAAGGGCCGTGTCTGGGGTTTGTTGTGTTTTTTTGATTGTAAGCAACTTTCCAGCTTGTTTTCACCTGCAGAGCTGGAATCAGTGGTCTGTAAATGTAATGTCAGTTAGTGATTAGCCTATGTACACAAATAATAGGCTACTTGTTGTTTTCAAATGAAGTGTTATCTGAAAAGCTTTTTCCCTCAGTACTGAATACTGTTTATGAAGGTGTTCCACAGCTTTTATACACTTAAAGGTAGAGGTCTAGGGTAGAAATCTAAGCTTTGCATGCCCTTGAGTTGAAGCTAATGGCATTTTTAAGTGGTGCATGTTTGACAAACTAGTTATTCAAAACATACTTTGAACACTCGTGCATCATTTCTTAATTTAATTAAAATGGCCAATACATTTTACCAATATAAGCATAAGTGGAGCAACACCAAGGTTTTTCTTAGCAGTTTTTTTAAATGAAGGAAAAACAAACTTGTTCATGAGAAACGTCCTGTGGTCATGGAAATGTGATAGAGGAGAATCTCTGGGAGTATTCTGTAAAATGCATACATTAAATATAACTAATGTGGGGGGGTTTTGTTGTCTTTTGCAGCACAACTTCCGCTGTCACAGTGAAGTCCGCCATCAGGAGACTGAAGGAGTTGAAGGACCAGTAAACCAAGTGCGATGATCACTGGTGAATTTGGGACTTTTTCTATAATTTATCTGACCTGGACACATGGCCTCAACATCCCAAAATAAAGCAGTCTGGAGCGGAATTCTTTGTTTGTGTTTTCTTTTTTTAATAATGTAGCCATAGGATCTAAACTTTTAAACCATAACTGCAAGACGTTGCCTCACCAGACCTGCATGAGCATGAAAGGTCTACTATCGAAAGCAGTACTGCTTTCTCACTGAATGGACATAAGAAATGGGTTCTTCTTGGCAGTAAACTCCTGCCCTGTTTTCTATTACAAACCCACAGATTTATGGGCTTTTCACTCCTGATAATGGAGTTGGAAGTATTCTGTATTTTCACCTGTGGACAATAAAGTTAGCCTTTTGAGTTTGTACTCTTGCTCTGACACAGCACCCTTTTCCTATTTGAACCCCCAGCAAACTAAATAATACTGACTGGAGCAGAAGGTGAAAATATTTCACTGATCAGCAAGCTGTACTCGGTTAATTGAAATGATAAGAGTATACATTAATTTAATACACATGCAGAACTGAAATGTGGAATACTTCTGTGGCATTGCACATTCTGGCTCACTAGTCACTTGAGCAGGTATTGATAATCGATTAGATTAATTGATTAGAATAGTGTCAGAATGTCTGCTGTGAAAGACTTACTACTACAGGGGGTCAGTGGTATTTATGGTGCCATGTATACTGTTTAATGCAGAGTGGATTTTGGACTTGATGTGTTGAGTGTGTTGGTGTAGTAACTGACAATTCAGTCTGTCATTGATGACATTTTCTGTATGAATGTGAAATATTGCAAATAAGTACAGAGGTTTTTAAAACAATAAGAATCAGCTTTATATAGTAGTATAGTATGTGAACACACAATATGATGCTCTAAGATAGAAACTGACATACAGCTAAAAAGTATAAAAGTAAA
>JAVQJD010074377.1:0-11906 GCA_036023655.1 Nannoperca australis | reverse complement strand
AGACGAGCGGAGCAACCGTATCAGGCAGCACGCACTTATAAGCGCATGCGCACACAATGTGAATAAGTAAATAATAAATAATAATAATATAATAATAAAGAATAATAAATGTAATAGATGCCATTCATTTCTTGTAATTAAATAGAAAAATCTATTATAATTAAGATATGGATGGAAAAAACATGTTTAACTTGAACAAATATAAATGAAACAAGGTTTTTCATCACTATTGATGATTTTTCTTAAAACTTCATTAGAAATTGAACACACACGTCTACACAGCACCCCATTGAACAGATACAGCATCCATGCCAGTCCACACAACATCAGCCCAATTCAACACATAGCCTATTCCTGCCAACCTATTCAACACATGAGGGGCAGAGCTTTACTGCATGTTGGTGTGTTGCACATGTATTTCTTGCACTTGACACATGTATACTGTGTCTTCCTGTCCATCTTGGGACCACACAAAATCTAGAAAGGTTCCCGCAAGACAGAAGGTAAAATGTGCAAGAAATCTGGGAGAAGACAGGTGTCGATGCTTGAAATATAACAGTGTTGCAACCTTGTGTGGTAATAGCAGGAACACACACACACACACTAACAGCAGGCCCAGGCAGGAGGAGGACAGAGTAAAAATACACAGCATCTACAGTTTCCACACTTTTATTACCCTCGGGTCCAGTGGACCAGAACACCACATGTGTAATAAAAATGTGTGGGGGGGTGTACAGAGTGCATTCATGTGTTCTTTTATATGTTCTTCACAGAAAATGAGCCAAAGCCAATGAGCCTGAGATAAAAAAAATAACGAATTGCATAATTTCTATTTTAATAAACATTAAAAACGGAACCCACAGTCCCGAACACCACACAAGGGTTAAGATTGAACTTATTAGCTTCTATTGAGGACCATACCCTGGAAGAAAAGCAAACCGTCCGTTTTTTTTAGATTGAGTGTAAGTTTTCAAACCATTCTATAATGGATTGTAGATTGTATGACAGCTGTGTGAAAAGAGTAGAATAGAGTAGTTCTACCAGATACATATAGATCATCTGCATATAAAAACTTGCTGCAAGCATCATTGTTGTACCTCCATTACAAACAAATATAGCCTTATTTTGTCTGAATTTGGAAGACAAAAGTATTCCATGGATGCATGGGATAACTAGACCAACAAAAGACACTACAGGATGTAACAAATAAAAGCCAGGCTGAAACTTTAGTGTTTTCTCTACTTGTCAGCATGGAAATGCCACAGTTTGAGTCCCTTCTATTGAGGACAGAAACTGCTATAATAAAAAATAAATGAATAAATGACTCAATAAATAAATGAATATGCCATTAAAGGCACCAAAAAATATAAATGTAGGCATTCATTTATGGATAAAATTTCAGCGGCTGGTGCTGGTGGATAGTACAAACCTCCAAAACAACCCCAAACATCCTCCAGTGGCAAGCAGTGCCTCAGTGCAGCAGCAGCAGTCCGGAAAAAGAGATTCAACAAGGAAGAAAATAAAGGCTACAGTGCAATGCCCTGCTGGTAATGCTATACAGTCTTTGAAACAGCTTTATTATATTTTCTGATGCTCTGGAGGGAGCTTTCCAAAATTTGAAAAAGTGAATAGTAGTTACCTGGATGTAACTCCAAATCTATTGGTTTACGTCATCGAGGAATCGCATCTGCACACTGAGACAGTTCCTTGCACTCAGTGCCCAATCAGGTGGAAGCCTGCATGCCCTATTAAAGAGCTGCACTCCCTCGGCTCCCTTTCGATTAATGACCAGGGCCAGCTGGGCATGTCATTAGACGGCTACACAGGTACTCATAGAACTGGAGTTACATCCAGGTAACTGTGTTAATATCATAGCAACTGGGGGCATATACAGGACACAAGGGCCCTTCATCCAGTGTGAGGGGAATAAAAGTTCCTGGGTGAACAACCCTGGACCTGAAGGCAAATACAATGGCCTGGGGTGGAAAGTCCAGTATATATGTATGATCAGAGATCAGTGATAGCAGGTTGGCCAGTATTTCACCTTTTTATTAAACATTTTCAGATGAGTACTACTGACTATTACTGAAAAAGATGATGTTTTGCGATGTTTTTTTAATCATATGTACATATCAATCAATCAACAAGCTAACTTCAACAACTACACCACTAGGCTGTTGATGCAAAAGTGGCTGTCCATATGTGTAAACTCACTTTTAAAGTGAATCCATAATACAGCACCAAAGGGATTTTTGCTCTGTAAATTTCTGTTTAATTTACTTCGGTTGACATTATCATGTGATATTGGCTATCAAGGAACCAATCTGTCTTTAAAAACTACTGTAAGAGGTTGAATTAATTTATAGGCTGGAGATGAGTCTTAGTTATTCTTTTTTAAATTTAAGTGTTGAATAGAATGCCTGATGTGCGATGTGTGCTAATTTACTGTTAATGGCATTAATGATGATGATTAATAATGTACAGTAATAAACAATTGATAATCAATGGTCTGTGTGGTATTTTAAGAGAAAAACACTCTTTCAATCTTGTAAAGATTTTTATTTATACTTAAGAAAAAATGATTTGACAAAATAAATCTACTGTTCATTGACAACTCAATGAACTGTACACATTTATTTAACAGCAAAGTACATTTTTAACCTTTTCATTCTTTGTATTTTACCAGCACAATGCACATTAGTCCTCGGCCGAATGTTGATTAAGCATTTAAACTAACAATACAGCAGTGTAAATACATTACAGCCCTATATACGGAAGGTAGGGCATTGGAATTAAGTGTGAACTACAGCTACACTGCTGCCATAACTCAATTGACCTTTTCACACCCATGTGCAGAAGAAATTTCCTGGCAAAAAGCCTACAGACAGTGATTTTGTTGCAGGACTTCAACTTAAATTTAGTGATTTAAAAAATGATGCACTATAGTGGGTGGGAGTAGTGGCAATCTAAGTGGCTTGCAGTTAGCTCACACTGTTTTGCATAGTGTACAGTGTACATGCATACATGGGTAATTTATTCACAGGCCTCATTTGTCTACTCAGGTACTGTTTTTATTATGTGCAAAAACACCCTTTCAAAAATGTATTGTAAATGCTGCTTAATTTTTTTCATACATTGTGTTTTGTTTTTGATTTAATGTGTGAAACTACAAAAGTGGCAGAGGACACCAGAACAATGAGACTGAACAGAGGCAGAATGACAGCAAGTTTTCAATTTAGTGTGCCATTCTTAACATCTAACAACACCATGAAAGCTAAAACTATAACTTTTGTAAGTGAAATAAGTTATAATACTTTACAACAAGGTGTTAAATCCTTGGTACTTTTCATTTAGGTAATTCGATTCTCTACTTCACTTGAAGGGACATTGTAGGTAATGGTAAGGCAATCATCAAAACCCTAGAAACTAGTCACTACTTGAGTGTACATATAAAAAGAAATGTGTCATTACTTACACAGTCAGTAAATTATTTAAGATCTACTTGTAGATTCATTAATTACAAATTGCTTACTTAACTTGGTAAGCACTCTTGACTTTTGTGCATCTCAAGTGTTACCAAACAAAGCAGCACTACACTTTCACGCTTCAGTAGCTACAGTTAGCAGCAAGAGGCAACTGTTTCAAAAATTCCATTTCACAATATTATTTCACTGAACTTTACCTCATTACTCAACTAATTAACGTTATATTAATGCTGCTACAATCTCAACGTCGCACATCCTCAATTCAGATTGTATTTACATTTACATTGCTCACTTTGCACAGCTCTTCTTTTTATTATTATTGTATCACACAAAACACCGTTTCAGATTATGTACTGAAAAATTTTACAATATATGGCAATTTTTTTGAATCAGTAATAAAATAAATTGTTTGTGTACTGATTGTTGCATCAATTCATATATTGATGAATGACTCATTTGCACCTGAGTTGCTTGTGTTTGTGGCCTCTGACACATTGTAGATATCTGAAAGACAAAGAAATTGTTAATAAGACATCTAATTCAAATGAACAGAAAAGCTGCAAACTTTAAAACAACAGCTTACGTCTTCTTCCGCGCAGTCGACTTATCCAGTTGAGTCCACTGAGAGAGGAAATGCCACCACTTGTACTCTATAGTAGAAACACATCAATACATTTCAAATTAAGTGATTGTAGGAACAAATTTTGCATTATTTCATTGAAACTCAGTGTAATAGTTTCTGTAGCCTTTATCAGGTCTGTAAATTCAACAACAGGTAGGACACATTAATGAACAAAGAAAACTTGACAATTTTTTTGTTTATGCAGTGGTTTAGAAATAATAAAAATGTACTTACTCTTGTTGTATTAGAGGCTGTGTTTGTTGCTGGCAATGTCCTTGAGAGGATAGAACGGATCTACAGGCACAATCAAGTTCATGTTTAAAAACAATACTATTGTACTATTTTCTGCTATTATAGTATTAAACTATTGTGCAATTTCGGAAATATTTAGCGAGATTGGCACCTAAAAAGAACAGTTTGACATTTTCTTGCCAAGAGTTAAATGAGAATTGCTCATAGCATACTAAATATGAAACTAAAGACAATAAGCTTAACACCATTAAAATAGCAACAATTGAATGTATTGTATCTTGTTTGATGCCAAGAACCTGCTACCAGTCTTTATGCTAACCTTAACCAGTTGCCTCCTGTCTCTAGCACCACCCTTAGCAATTAGACATAAGAGTGACAGTGGTGGAGTATCTACGTACATTAACATTTAAGTACAGTACTTTTAATAGTACCACTTATTAGTACCATTTATAGGATATCTAATATCTAATGTGAATCTCAAGTGGATTTCCCAAAATGTTAAACATTTTAACTATTCAGTCAACATACCTTTGAATCGAATAGTGTCCCGAACACTAAAATAAAGAAACCCTGAGGAAAGACAGATGAGATGCTTATTTCCTTATTATCATCAGGAAAGAACACAAAATTATAACTTTGCATTCAATGGTTGCAAATACCTGTAGTGAATTGAAGAGAGCAAAGCAAACGTGGAGTCCATAATTTGTTGACGATATCAGGGTTCCCACTCCCAGAGACCAGGTCAGTCCAAATAAAGGAGTTAAAATGACCACACACCTTGTAATGACCACCAGTGTTTGCTTTTCGTCTGTTTGGGCAGAGTCTCCCACACCTCTTCTCAACATTTTGAACAAGACCACGATTACAATTAAAATGTTGATGAAAACTATGGTCAAGGCAGGTATCACCAAGGCCAGCAGGGCCTTTGTCTCAGTCCAGTTGAGCCAACAAACAGTGTTTTCCTCGATGTATCCATTTCTTGGTGCAGTGGCAGCAACAGTGACAACAGCTATAATCAGAGGACACCCATAGCCTAAACTAAAGCCAATGGCCAACATGGTTGACTTCGACATGTGGGAGAAGACCATGACTGTCCGGTAAAAGAGCAGAAGGGCTGACACAAGCATCCAAAAGAACAGAGCAAGGTAGAAAAAGTGCGCAAAAAATGTTGCTGTACTGCATGGTCCAACTGGAATTTTATAGTTTGTCACTTGGTCTTTAGAAATAGAGGCAGCAATGATGAAACAGATGTCAGCGATCAACAGAGACAAGGCAGTGTTAATGATGGAAACATGACGCATGAAAGCCGTGCTATTTCTGGTCATGGCTTTCCAAACGTATCCTTCAATAATAAGACATATAACTAAGCTTGCCAGAGATATCCCAACACCAATATAAGTGATTATATCCAAGGCTTTTGTCTGTTCTGCAGAGAAGTCCAAGGATGTTGCCATCAGAATTGAGAAGGATGTAAGATGGTTGCAGTTGCAGGTTATTATGTTGTTTTTCGCTGAAACAAACGTACACCCCTTATCATCCCAGGCACCCAGATTAGAAAAGATTGTGAAGTTCCAGAAGACACACTGTGTGTCTAGTGACAGAGAGCTGTTTATCTTCTCAAAGCTCAGAGTGACATTCTGAATTTTTGCATTTGTTTGGACTAGCACCACAGCAGCATTGATGGTATCATCAATGACAGTTTGATTGCTGGTAGTGTTGAAGCTGGAGTTCCGCGCTGGCATAACATTATTGAGGGTGGAGAAGGTGATGGTGGTAATAAGGACGTTGGTATTGTTGGTGTTTGGAATGTTTATGGTAACACTGGAGTTCAGATTTTCATTGAAGGAGTTGTTAAAAATGGTTCTGTTAATCAGGATCAGTGGAGTTGAAAAGCTAAACTCTCCAACCAACCCTTTAGAGAGAGTCTCCAGCGATCCCAGTAATGATGAGCTTACATTCTGGTTTGTATTTGTATTCAGAGTTACCCAGGACTGTTTTGAATCACCTCCAATGATGGCATCAACTGCTGTAAGTACATCCTGCAGATGAAGAGACATTTCATTGTGAGGTTACAACCTCAGAAAGTCAAAAGTTTGTTGACATAACAGATACACTATATACTTTATTAAGAGGCTACAAAGAGTAAGTTTAACCTACCTTCATGACAGATTCACTGACATTATTTGTGGAAACATTTGCAACGGTGTTTAAAATGCTAACAATAGCTGATATGCTTGGAGGTGAATTTACAACTTGTGTTTTCACTTCCAGGACAGTTTTACTTAGATTCCCCACAAAATCTGGCACTTGCGCTGGAACCAAATCCTAAAAGAAGAAAACATAGAAAATATAAAAACTTATGACACCACATTTTATTAGTATGAGATTGCAGACTATTCAGGCAAATGCAGAGATGTTTCTATTTGGCCACTAAAAACAGTTATATCAGTGCAGCAGGCTAAAAGGATGTGCTAGTTTTAGGGATAACCCTAACATGTTTTTTTTTGGCCCAGATCCTAATCCCAGTCCTTTAATATTGTGTGTCTGCCATTACAGAGTCCAATAGAATTTTAGAATAGAATATAAATGTTGATTAAATGTGTATCTGACACATTGACATAACAGCTGTAGCTGCTAAATCTGACACACCTTACTTTTCACAAGCTTCTTTATCCTGATTTAAAACTATAAAGTTAATTAGCTAAAATTATTGATAAAAGTTTTACTGGGTTACTGTGACTGAAATTGGTATGGTGTGATCATCTAGACAGTAGATGTTTCACTTTTAGAAATACATAAACACTCTCCACTTGTGATTGCACATCAGTGTTAAAGAGTGGATGTTTTTCCCTCAAAAATGATCTTTGGCCGAGTGCAGACACCAGCTGAAAAGAGCACTTTAACCAGACAACATACGTTCTATTTTGATCTGTCGTCAAGTACTCATGGAATCAACATTGATTAGTGACAACTGATATAACCTGCCATTAGCGACATTTGTCACTCTAACAATCAGTAGGTGCTAATAAATTGCTCTTTGCTAATATTTGTTAGCGTTGGAGCTCAGAGAATCTTTGTATTTTGTTCAAACTCAGAGTCACTAACTTGGTGACACAGCATAACTGATTTGGTGTTAATAAGTAATATTTGCCTGCATGTTGATATCCCAGATCACCTACCTGCGACTGAGTCAATAATTGGTTGATTTGTGCTATGGTGCAGTTGTTCTGGAAGGTGATCCACTGTCCATTTTCTTGACACTCCGCAGTGTTGATCCCCACTTGACCTCCAGGACATGCTACGCTTGATATGTCACCTACTTGTCCAGTCCCATACTGAGCATTGTTACATTTCAGATCTTAAGAGTTAAATAGTCAGTTAGTGTTACACAAAGAGACAGTAAAAACAAAAAGGAACAGTAGATTCACATTTCAAATGTTGCTCTTACTGCTAGGGTTGAAAATTTTGAGTGTCGTTGTTTGAGAACTTGGTGGTTCAATCACTTTACATGTAAACTGCAATTCTTGTGACTGTGATCCGCTGCAGTTTGCTTGCTTGTAATCATACTTGATGCAAGTTCCAGTAGCAGTGGAAACTGAGGACAGAAGAATTAAAATTAGTTTATAGCTGTGTCCAGCATGATCAGATTGAGGAGTTTTCAGCACTAGTTTATACTTACGTAAACTAGTTGGGCCTTGATACCACTTCACATTATAAGGGGACTGCACACAGCACGTAAGTGGTTCTATCTGTCCAACGTTGCACACAACATTAACATTACTCTGCAGTTGCACGATGGGAGCTTGTTGGATGTTATTTGTTGTTACATTTCCTTGTAGGATGATATTGATTGCTTGGCCAAAAAGAGTACATGTGTAAAGTCCTGTAAATGAGGGAAGCAAGTATTAATGATTTTATTGGTATACTGTAAAATAAAGAAAAACACTGTAAATATGTCAGTATTTCACTATATCTGTGATCATAGGTGTAGTGCTGTTGCAGTGCACCACAACAACTCTGCACCTTTTTTTATAGAATAGAATATTTGCAGTTTGTATAATTTTGTTGAAATTAATTCACATACATTTTTCTAAGCGCTCGAAGATCCAATCATCTCTAAACATGTAGGTTACTGAAGAGAGCCAATAAAAACAAATGGAATGGTCCAAATTGTCATATTGACATTTAATGTGTGTTGATTACTTCACAACATCATCTCATGCATTGAATATCATGCAAGAAAACATTCCACCTTAAAAATTGCTGGTAGCTGCCTTTCAGCGGCACAGTAAATTACATTATTTAGTTTCCAGATCTATACATTTGCGAAGAAACATTGCAAAGCCAGCCTGTTAAATGTGGCCAGCTTGTGCTGCATCCACAATGCCTGCAGGAAATGACAGCTTGCTTAGCTATGTTTTAAAGCCTAGCCTAGTGGTTCCAAAACGTTTTTTGCACCGCCCCTCTTTTGGAGATAATTTGCTATGGTCGGCTTACGGCCGTTTGAAGTCGGATCGCCGTCTGTCACAAACTTGTCCATCTTAGTGGTGAAAAATTGTTTGTTCATTCTTAAAACTTTAAGTGGCCCTCCTCTGTGGTGTTTTTTCTAGTAAAATTAGCACCATCGTCTGGACGTAACTTGACAGTGTAAACAGTGTTCACAGTAGCAGTAGCATCAGTTGACTAATGTATGTAAACTTACCACAGTAGAAACAGTGGTTACATAATCTTCAAAACAAGCCACAACTTAACTGTGCACATGCGTGCGTGTCAAAGATGCGCTGTGGTGCTTAACAAATAGCACTACACCTCTGGCATATGGTCTCTCATTTGTAATATTGATTGGATTGTAAAGCAGGCAGAGAATTGAATTTCTCTGTTAGCTTCAAAGGGCAATTCAAAGAACTACATTTTTACACAGGAAAAGACAATGTTCAAGCTTTTTCACCATATGTTGATAATTAAAATACCAAACTGACAAACAGTATCATGAAATGTAGAAGCCAGCTTTAAATGGTGTAGAACCACTGTATTATGCAAACTGTATAATCATTTTGTGGTTACTGATTTCTTATTAGTTAACAAAGTCAGCTATTTTTGACTTACCCACATCAAAAAGGATGACATTGTTAATTGTAAGATTAGAGTCCATGGTAGAATTAGATATGGTAATCCTTTTACTGGTAATTTCCAGTCCTCCGAATGTCCACTGAGAGCCAATAATCGTTCCTATATTAACGTTTGTAGGAAGGGGGCCACATCTCAGTATCATTGTGTTACCAGTATAAGTGATGCTTGGAATGCTGATTGGAGTCAGGCCTTTGAAGAAAGAAAAGAGATCATTTAGGAATTCAATCAAGGTAAACAAAAAATAATAAACTACTAGCTTTTTTGACCTTACTGTTAAAAGATGCAGACACCGAGCCAATGACAGGGGCAATATTCAACAATGCATTTGGGAGGTTTTGATTTGCTTTGGTCACTTCATTATTAACTTGTGTTGTCTGAAGAAGAAAGTCTGTAATTATGCTTCCTGCCCTGTTAGAACAAACAAATACCAAAGTTGTAATAAAATTTGTTGGTATTCCTGTGTCCAAATGATTTTATTGCCAGAATTATCATACCTGAATCCCTTCACAAAAACACTGACAAATCCTGGGATTCCGCCATACTGCTGCTTCAACTGTGGGAGAAATATGGTTAATAATATCCACATTTGAACATAACAAGTGAGAATTGGATGTGGTGTTAACAATGCACTTACCACTGGAAGAATCTGTCCGGCAAGCATTGTGTATGAATTACTTGCTGGATTATTTAAGTCTGCTGTGAAGGTTTTGTTAAATGTGATTGACATTTGCAGACTGACCACATCTGTTGATTTAAAAAGTACGAAAAACATGAGCAAAGATATGAACCTTAATATGTCAAGTTGCTGGTGGAATGTTAAATAGGCAGACCAACATTCAAATAGTATTAAATTCTACTGATTAAATGGTAGATAATTTAACTAAATGTACTCTGGTAGCCATGTCTCACGTCTTGCTGTTAAAATGCTGTGTGGGCATCACTTGCTCAGTCTCTTTCTGAACGCAGGAGGAACTCACATGCACTGACATACATGCGCTGCCAGACCAGCAACAACACACAGAGGAGGGGTGACGTCATTCTCTGAGCAGGACACCATTACTCCACTATATCTTTACACAGCAAATAGTTGTTTGCTGGTATATTAATGTTCAATTTATCAGGGATGGCATTTTTCAGGAATTTAAAAGCAGTTAAAAGCCATACAGCAATTAATACATCTTCATTGAACAAGTGAACAAGCTGTCCTGTAGGTGCCTGTTGTGGCCGTGATTTGAAAGATGTATCAGGCATTACAGTATAATAAAATGTTTTCACTTATAGCCACCAAATGGCACAATGGGAACAGTGGTGTGTAAACTGTAATCCATAATACAAAATATAATTTGAGATGATCATAGAGCAATCCATTGTCCTTACTCCCTTTTTATCAACAAGACAATACCTTTAGCATTCGGTGCAGTAGGACTTCCTGTGGTTGTTGACAGGGTAGTAGTAGTAGTTGTGCTGGCAGAGGTCGTGGTGGGTATAGTGGTAGTAGTAGCATTGGTACTAGTAGTTGTTGTGAGGGCTGATGTCGAAGCTGGAGTAGAGGGAACTACTGATGTTGGGGAGCTAACTGTGGTGTTTTGACTCGTCATGCTAGTAGCTGAAAATGTGACAGTTTAAACACAAGTTTAAGTTACTCAAAATGTTATCAAATGTGCAAAGAGCAGAGGAGTTTGTCAACTATTAGTAAATACTATGGATCAAAGCAGTGGGTTTTGTAACAACATGCATATTTCGCATTGACTTTAATAAATAAATAATAATAATAATAATATTATAACATGTTAGAGTATTGTAACAATTGTTGTTGTTACAGTTGTTGGTGTTGCAGCATGTGTGACGAAATAGATTTTAAAAGAATATATGTTGAAATTAAATTTGAAGAGTATATTTAGTATATTTCCAAATATCTACTAGTAACAACAATTGTTGAAGCACTAAGCACTGAATGTGCAAACAAAAAACATTTTATGAAAATGTGCATTGCTGACATAAAAAAATAAATAAAAATTATAGTTACAAACATATATTACAGCTCGGAATAGAAAACAAAATCATTCACGCTCTGATCACTTCCTGTATAGTTGTACTAAATATGAATGAACAAGCACGTCACATTACACACTAACTAACTTGTTATAATAAGAAAGGAAATTCTGGCAATCCATGGTGTGAATGAATTTGAGGGTGACGTTTTACAATCTTATTATTATTTTTCTGCTTTACAAAAATCAAGATTATTCCAAACCAGATCAGTTTCTACAATTTTTGCTACATATTTAACGATGACACTGACTCTTAGGCATTTATGTGTAATAATTGTTTTCAGTTTTGTGGCAACTGCTGTGTAAAAGTAAAATCCTTAAAGTGAATATGAATTACTGAGAAGTTTCAAACAAATAGTAACCACG
>JAVQJD010074373.1:0-16360 GCA_036023655.1 Nannoperca australis | reverse complement strand
TTGTGCTGATGCAGTGGTAGTATTACTTTTTATTAGGTTTTTATGTGCAATTCCCCTTCTGTTTACTTTTGATTTAAATACTTTAGGTGGTGGGAGACAAGACACCCTCTCTGTGGAGTTTAGGGTGGGAAAGAGGGAAAGAATAATGCAGCAATGTACAGAGACTTCCTGGATGACAACCTGCTCCAGAGTCCCAGACTGGGCGACAGTTCATCTTTCAGCAGGCCAACGACCCGAAGCACACAGCCAAGATATCAAAGGAGTGGCTTCAGGACAACTCTGAATGTCCTTGAGTGGCCCAGCCAGAGCCCAGACTTGAATCCGATTGAACATCTCTGGAGAGATCTGAAAATGGCTGTGCACTGACGCTTCCCATCCAACCTGATGGAGCTTGAGAGTTGCTGCAAAGAGGAATGGCCAAACTGCCCAAAGATAGGTGTGCCAAGCTTGTGGCATCATATTCAAAAAGAATTGAGGCTGTAATTGCAGCCAAAGCTTCATCAACAAAGTATTGACCAAAGACTGTGAATACTTATGTACATGTGACTTATTAGTTGTTTTTTTATATATATTTGCAAAAATCTCCCCAAAACTTTGTTCACTTTGTCATTATGGGGTATTGTGTGTAGAATTTTGAGGACAAAAATAAATTCCTTCTATTTTGGATTAAGGCTGTAACATAACAAAATGTGGAAAAAGTGAAGTGCTGTGAATACTTTCCAGATGCACTGTAGCTGATTTCAGATTGAAGGGATTTGGAAATGCTGCTTTTCTTTGTAAACACCAACTGGGAAGGCATTTTTTGCTGTGAATCTGAAGTGCAAATTGAGGTCAACTGATCAGACCACACAGTGGGTCAGGACCCAGTGCTGCTGGGTCATGGGAAGGCTGGTGAGTGTCCAGATAAATCTGGAAACAGTGGTGGCAAGGTGCCTTATTCTAACTTGACAGCTCTATCATTAGCTGCTGTTTTTAACATGTTGTATGAGCCATCTCAAATTCCTTTAATATGACACAATACAGACTCATAACTCAATGCAAGTTAGTCTACAAAACAGAGTAAAATGTGGGTCCACAGAAAAGATGTTTTTGTCAGTCCACTGATCTAAGCAGATCAGAGCTCCAATCCTGCCAAACATGTGAGTGTGTCTGTGAAGTAGCACTTGAAGACCTCGACCACACACCCTGCCCTCGCTCAGCGGACACAATTGAAATCAGTAAACACCCAGCAAAGCCGCTTTTCTTATTTTTGTCTTCTACCAATTTTCTGTTTTCTCTAATCTCCTAATCAAATGTGCCAAAAGCTTCCCAAAGAATAGCGAATGGTTGAAATTCAGTGTCAAAAGAATGGCATCATTAAGAGGCTTTGATTTATAATGGAGCTGCATTGTGCCAGGGCAGTTTGAGTGAATGATTGTCAGAGAATTACTTCTTCTAAGCGTTTGAAAAGATAAACACAATTCCAGCATGTATAGACATGCAAGAGAGCTGAAGTGTTATTACAAAAGATTAATGCGAGTGCTTGGAATGGTGCAAATGGAGACACATACACAAGGTCCTGCTGGGAATTCACAGGACGACTTAGCTGTGGCACAAAAGGTTGAGATGTCGGGTTACATTTTAATCTGATATGTATCCAGAGAAGGAGACCAGACACAAATACCCTATACACTACAATGTTAAAACATTTTGTTTTCCCTTTTTTATATCAAATTTCCTAAATTTGTGTCCTGCATGTTTACCCCATTGCCTTTTAAAGCTGCTCTCATAGATATCAAAGTGACAGGGAGGTAGTGCATCTCTGTCAGGCCTTAGACCATAGAACAGTAGGTTCAGAGGGGGATTCACATACTCCTCAGCTCTTGGGTCTAATGTAGTAGACTATGAAATCACTTACATGGACCCCTCTATCCTCACTATCAGTGGATTCACTGTCAGCAATTAGACCATAAGCAAATCAATGTGTTCTTTAAACTCTCAGGTAAAATGAGTGACACAAAAAACGGAACCCAGTAAGTTGTTTAAATTAAATCTTACTTACAGATTGGCCCCGGACAGTGGAGACAAATTCATCATGGTCTTGAACTCATGTCATATCAATATGTCCCTACCAGAGATGGTGTAACCAAGGCCACTGATGCTATCCATGATATTTCATAAAGCAGCAACTAAAGCTGACTTTTATTAAACAAAATCAGAAGCCTATTACAATTTACAATTGCTTAAGCATGATTTTGAAAACGGAGCTCATTTGTCAAAAAACTATACTCAATTCACACAAGCACACACACAAGTAGCAGAACACCTCAGATCTTTAGCAAAATCAAACGCTTCATTCAAAACTATAAAATAATTTGCTTTTCTAGTGATATAGTCTGGGTTAGATCTTTTCAGAGGTACTGTTAGAGTAAAATAGATGAATATAATGACCAACTACAACAGACCATTCCCGCACAGTGATGAAAATGTTTATTTCTCTCCACATTGTAAAATCAATAAATCCATGCATTTCCAAAGGCTGAATTTTGCATAAAAAATCTGAAAAGAACCTATTTTAAATTGAATATAGTACATAAACACAGCAAAAACATTTGCAGAGACAAAAAAGAAAGCATGAATTATGTAAAATACCTAAGCATCGCCTCTTTGCCTAGCTGGATCTGACCATAGCACTTCGTTAACATCATAGGCTGTCCTCTCTTGCGAGAAAGTGAGGAAAGCACGCTCTCTGTGTGGTAAGAGTCTCTGGATAGTGTGAGATTCAAGTTCTTTATTATAATTGTATACAAACAACAATTACAGTGAAGCATTGTGAAGTCATTGGCAATGAAATTCTTAATTCTCAGGTTTTCTCCAACAATGTTCAAACAATATCTATAAAAAGAAAATCTTGCAAGTAAAAGAGAATCCAAGACATAAAATAGTACAGAAGTTAAAATAAAGGAATATATATAGAATAAACTATAATATAATCAAATAAAATCTAGTACCATGGTAGGCAGGTGGACAGATGGAGGTCTTCTCAATTGCGTGTCTGAACAAAGCTAAACAGATAGAAAACAAATAACAAAAAAAGAGTGTCTTTTGTTTACTCGAATCTGCATTTGAGTCCTTCTAGGCAGAAATACCTGTCGTCGCACCTGCGACTGCCATGCCTGTGATTCTGGTTTTCGCGTGATCAGGTTGATGTTCTTCTGTGTGCTGTGTTTTGCATCTTGGGTCCCCAATCTGAATTGTGATAAAAGGACTGTGGCACATAGCCTAGGACACATTGATCATATCTAGTAAAGAAGTGCTAACTAAGGTTAAAACTTCTAGTTGGGACAGGGTCTAACAGACACGATGATGGCTTAGATGAAGAAATCATTATCGTCAGTTAGTTGATAAAGGTTGATGGGAGAAATGCAGTCTAAATGTATATCAGGTTTTACAGTTGTTTTTAAGATTCCAATATTTGAAGATAAGTCAGTACCAGCTGAGGGCAAGAGGTGTTGACTGCTGTGGTCAAGGGGAGATCCTCTGGGTGACTTCAGACCAGAATAACTGAATGTGTGTACACAGCCAGAAAGCATGGCTGTGGTTATCTATGTTTCTTATATATTACATATAGAGAACTGTTTTAAGTACCATAATGTGTATTTTATGTTTGGTTGGGAATGTTCTATGTAAGACTTTATTGAAATGACATATTAAATGTGTTTAAACAGATAAAATCATTTAAGCTGAGATTAAGATCTTCTCACAGTTTACTGGTTAACTTACAGACATGAGAAAGGAATATTTTAGTGCTGAGAGCGTGGAGTTTTGCAGCCTAATAGGAATACAATTTCAAGCACCAGTATCAGAAAGAAGCACTTACCTTTATCATGAGAAAGTTGGGCCCATCAAAACAAATGTGATAGATGTGTGGTCTAAGCTTGTCCTCTATTAATATTGTAATGCTGCATTCAGTATCCCAGAGCTCTGGCAGTTCTTTACAAGACTTAAGGCATCTTTTGGTGGCCGTTATTCAAACGTCAATTTTGTCGTATCAGGCATCAGAGGTTTCAGCTTTGGTTTGCTGCATAGATTCTCCGTTGCAAGGCCACAAATCCATGTCAGGGTTGCCTTGAATGTCCAGAAATTATTTTTAATTATTATTCTTGCTGCAAAAACGTGGTATCTGATAGTGAATCCAGGTTGATTCCAATGTGTTTGTTTTAATCTTTAGGAAGCATTTTTAATAGATATTTGTTTGGTGAGTTTTGCCTGAGATCTGTGCGCTAGTGTGATGTCTATGTTAAAAGTTCAAATACATCATATAATGAATGCATCTAGGATATGTAGTCTTTTCTATGTTTTTGTCATAGTACAAATAATACTATTAGTTCCCTATTAGTCATCATATTGATCCCAGTGTTCATGGTTTGTTTTTAGGAAATTAATATTTACCAGGGGCTCTGTGCCTCTATTTTGATAGTGAGTGAGTGAGTGTGTGTGTGTGAGTGTGTGTGTGTGTGTGTGTGTGTGTGTGTGTGGTGTGTGTGTGTGTGTGTGTGTGTGTGTGTGTGTTAAAACGAGGTCTCGGGGTCAAATTCTTGTATTTAACAGGCAAGAAAGGCAGAAACTAATGTGATCAACACATGTTTCTGGTCAGTTGCCTAAGTTGCCAATCTATGTTCAATTGTTCTTCATTTAAAACATATTCCAAGCATATGTAGTCCAAATCAAAAACTAGCAATAATATCATATGCAATGTATAATGAAAGGAGGGGTGGAATTACAGCAGGGTGTCGGCCAGTATGGCGGCTATCTCATTTCTTGCAAATCTGCTACTTTATTGACCCAGAGGGATTTTGCATGAGACTCAACTGATAAAAAACAGACGTGGGTATTATTTCATGGAACACACAGTAAGGACAGTTGAATCCCCACTTAGTACAAAACCGTAACAACAAAAAGATGTCGACCTAAATTTATTGCAGTCCCACGGATGCAAAGCAGCGGAGAACTCTGCAGACAGTGTCACCTCACTATTAGAACCAAGAGCAGAGCCACATGATGGGCCAAAGAATGATACTCATATCCTTGCCATGCTGTCAGCCTGCTAAAAATACAATGCAAACCAAAGCAGCAGCCCCATGGCACGCATTACGTAAGGATTATATATATATATATATATATATATATATATATATATATACACACACACATACTGCATTATATGTGGGCCTCTATTGTCCTGCGCTCTCTGCCTGCCCTACATTTCAATAATAGAAGAAATCAAAATTGCAGAATTCCTGATGCAGACGCAGGCGAGAGAATGAAAAATGAATTCTGGATTTCACAGTTCCTACTGTACTTTCACTAAACCACCAGACAGTCTTTGTGTAAAAGGTGATCGCAAGGATTTATAGGTTACACAAAAAAAACAAATCCATTGAGAGACATTCAGAGACTCCGCTGCATTGACATGATGGAAACCCCCGAAAACAAATCAATCTTTTCATGTTAATTTCACATTTATACAAACAGTTTAGCCACATAGAAGCAGCCCAAAAAAATGTAGGTGCCTTAAAGTGCTGAGGCATCCATCTATTGCGTATCTAGTCCATGAATCTTCCTGCACAGATCATAAGTCGATTCCCTCTCTAATCCAAATATCTTAATTTGCTGGCTGGCCTACTTCTCCCCTGACAGACTGACCTGGAAGGGAAAGCTTGACTTGGTTTTGAGGTAAACGCACAGAGAGAAGTGACAACTGATTCATCGTGGCATCAAACACTGTGAACATTTAATAGAGGAGGTGCTCAGGCTGCAAGCATCTTCACAGTGGTCCTGAAGCACTACAGATAATATTTGTGTGTTTCTGAATCATTTATGACGTGGGCTTATTCAGCGCAAATGCCTCAAGCCACGGTTTTTCCAAAGACTTTGTAGACTATTCGTCTTTGTAAAATCAGCATTTGACTGCAGAGTACCTTTAAATGATGTGGTTACCTTGCATTAAAAGTAGTTTATGACTTGACACTGCTGGATGCACAGATTATCTGGGCTCTGTATAATACTCTACAGTAATCACACAAGGTAGCAAGAGGGGTGGGAGCCAGAGAAACAAGAGGAACAGACTCGGTGGAAAAGCACCACAGGCCCAGGAACTTTAAACTCGGCCACATGAAGGGCCTGGTGCCAGAGTCTTAGACAAAGCTTCCCAGCCCAAACTCGCTGACTTATAACCACAGCAGGAGCTCAGGGAGGAGTCCGATTAGATGTCCAGACCCAACAGCCCTTCAGTCGCTTCCACAGGGGTTTTGTTTAAGTCAACGTGACAAGGGAACGGTTTCCAGCTGTCTCGAGCTGTCTCGAGTTCACGAGAACCAGGGACCAATGAAACTCACCAAAGGGACTCTCGTTCCGAACCTCTAACGGCCCAGTCGCTGCTCTTGGCTCCAGCTGTATAGACATCCAGCACAGAGACAGCCACAGCAGGGCAGACACGTGGAGGAGGTGAAAAGGAATGTGCTCAAGAACATAAACACAAGCCAGTAGGAAGCCTCACTTGCCAAGCATCTGCTTCTAGTTAGCCCAGAGGGGTGGGCGTTTGGCTCTTGTGCCTTTTAGCAGCATCAGGTCAAGTAAAGTTTTGGAGGAAAAATGATTTGATTTGTTATTTAACCTATTTAACCAAGAGAGAAAGTTACTGCTGGTCCTGACATAGCTGCATCTTATAAACTCCAGGAAAAATCAAAAGAATTTAAAACAGACATAAAGGGAAGCTAAATATCCACAGAGGAATGTGCAACAAGCTTTACACTTTTACCAGATTTGTGTAAGACATAAGTTTGCATGTTTGAAATGTTTCCACAACCTGTTCCTATGGCAGATAACATTCTTCCTGATATCACGATCGATTTAATTACACAGCTAGCATTACCACTAAACATGTACTTTAGACTAAATGTGTGTGTGCACGAGGAGCATGCATAGGAGATAGTTAGGATGCATTAACCTTTGTCAACAGACATTGTGTTTTTAATTAGGTATTTGACTATTTGTTGCTGTCAGTTTGTTTATTGTGTCTGCATTCTTAAGAAGCGCTGCTTTTTTTAAATCAAAGTCTGAAACAAATTTTCCCTCAGGAACTAACACAGCCAGTCTTATCTTACCACCACCACCCATCATTTATACAGCATTTTATTTTCTAACAATACAACAATAAACATGGTGTTTCCCACAAACGATCCTCCTCTGAGTCAGTCACAAATATTCACCAGTGGCACCCCAGTTATACAATTATTTCCACTCTAGAGGCGTACAGAAAACGCCTTCTGAGTATCCAGGAAGATGGGACTTTCTGCCTGTTATTAAAAGCACAAGCCCTCTTAGCCTTGTCAAATGAACGAGTACTTGTAAACACAACATCAAGGTTACAGTATAAGAAAAAGTGCAGGTTTATCCAATGAAGATAGCAAAGGTTCAGCTGCAGCTACAACCTTCAGAAAAACTCTCCTTGACTTCATATTAAATCTTCAAAGTTAAGCATTTGTCATTGCAAGAGGAGGATGCTCAGGGTCGGGCACTGAGGTTTTATCCATTAACACTCACTTCTTGAATTTACATGAGCAACGTGACTAATGTAACAGATCGTAATGCTGTTAGCCATGTAGAGAGGAGGATCAATGGGTAAAAAATGGAAATAGCAATGTCAGGGTTAGCAATTTATGCCCTGTTGGGACTAACCCATACCAAACATGAATATGTAAATTATATTGTGAGGTGCTTTGGTATAAAGCATCGGGGAGCATACCAAGTCCCTTGAAAAACTTTGTACAAGGTCTTGACCTAAATTTCAAACGATGTTTTGAAATTCGACTCAGGTTTAGGGCAATCTTGAACTGTTTGTTACGGATAATTAAGCATGATGGATGGTGATGCAGCATGAGACGCAGCAGTGACAGACTTTACCTGCCAGCCACTAATCATATTAACGTCACTATCTGATTACATGTGAAAAAAACTAAACGAAGCAAAAACAATGCGCTATGAATGAGCTGGGGGACCGACTAAAGGACGGATCATCGCCTCCAGCATTTGGATTGTTTTTTATCCATCTCATGGAACAACATAACAGTAGTGTTATTGGTAATATTATTATTATTGTTATTAGTGCATCTTGTGCCTTTATTAGATGAGGCCTGTAGAGAGATGACAGGAAACAAGGGAGAGAAAGACGCAACACTGGTTCCCTGTTGGACTCAAACTAGGGGCGTTTCAGTTCATTGGTTCATTGACGTCTTAAACCCGTATTTAAGCATTTTCTAACAACTTATAAGCCAACAGTGATACCTGCAATAATTATAACAAATATATCATTCTGACTGATTCATCGGTCTCGATCCAGACAATCCCCTGGAATGTTCATGCTCTAAATCATTTCTAAATCTTCACAGATACCCATTGAAATCACACAAATCTACTACTTTATACTATATCTTGTGACCATGTTAACTATACCATGACTAACTACATCTGATTGATCAAGGCATCCAGTTTCTCTTTGGGTATACAGAGCTCAGACAAGCAAGTAAAAGTAATATAAACTAATTCATTTGTGAAAACAAGGCAGTGTTATAATCACCTTGGAGCCTGTTTGCAAAAGATTATATCTGGTGCGAAACAAGACAATAATACGTTTAATTTCAGTGAGGTTTTGGTCCAGTTGTACTGATGGTTTGAGGTACAGGAGCATTGTTGTAGGGCGTTGTTTTTTTTAAATGACATCTTCCTACTGCACCACCTGCCAAATGCTCCTCTGCAGTCTGGTTTTAGCAATAGAGACTTCAGATGAAGCCATTCATGGAGCCTGATCTTTCATTTACAGATTCCGCACTCCAAGTCAGTGACATTTACGCTATCATCTGCAAGCATGAAAAGTAATTGAAAAATGTTATACCCTTAAAAGCATTTCAAGGTCGTTTTTCAGTATGCAGATATCAAAGTCAATACTGGGATCACTATTCCCAGGCTTCAACCCTATGAGATGTTACATCCTGGCTCTGCTACAGTATTAGCACAGGGAAGTGCTAACATGGAGCCCTGTGGGAATTAATACTATGTCTCAGGGAAACCTGATCTCACCGACCTGCCTCCTCTCCCAGCCTGATCTTTTAATTCCGTATTTGTCAGAAAACAGCTCTTAAGGCTGCTGTTTTGCCTTCAGGGCAGACAAAATGATTTGTACAAACACATTTGTTTTCCAGTGTGACTTCCTTTTTTTTGCAGCTTGTTAACTTTGGAGTCTGACGGTTTTTATTTAGTGACGTCTTCAGTCTCTCCTGTTGCTGTCTAAATGATGAGAAGAAAGGGAAGACAATCCTTTACACGTGAACCGAATCAGACAATTACAGCCTTCACCAGTGGAGCCTTGACTGTGGCAAGCCGACATCCAAGAAAAATTCAGTTAAATCTATTGAACTAAAAGTTTTCTCAAAATTGGAAGAGCAGAAAATCTGACTTTAATGTAATTTAACCTAGAAACAATGTGTGTATAGGTATTGGTTTATAGATATAAAGATATTTTATAATGAATCAGTCGACTCAATCAATTAGTTATGTCTATAAAATGTTAAAAAAGAAACTGGAAAATTCTTATCACAATTTCCCAGAGCCCAAAGTGACGTCTTCAAATAGCTTCCAAAACCCAAAGACTCTTCAGTAACTGTCAGAAATGTAAAAATGTGACATTATTTCTTGAATCTATTATCAAATTAATTTGGGCAATTCATTTTCTTTCAATCGAGTAATCAATTAATCATTGCAGTTCTACTCTGCGACAATTTTCAGCACTCGAAGGGGTCAATCAGTTCTTTAAACTACTCAACTACCTGTGAGTGAACCAACTTTTTTTTTTTTTTTTACTTAGTTCAGCCATGTTGCAGACTGCAGAGAGAAAACAGCAACAACTGAACTGAGTGAGATTTGGCTGTCAATCTCACTTTAGAGGATGAGATCAGGGCCCAGCGCACATATTCATCTTGTCTAACACCAGATGCCACCCACCAACTGAAGACACAT
Organism: Nannoperca australis; assembly: GCA_036023655.1. Lineage (NCBI taxonomy): Eukaryota > Metazoa > Chordata > Actinopteri > Centrarchiformes > Percichthyidae > Nannoperca > Nannoperca australis. The sequence continues at coordinate 6,307 of JAVQJD010074373.1, read as the reverse complement.
CCTGCCTTTCTCCCTGCAGACAATACTCTGGGCTTACAGCTAATTAGCGTTTGTGGATGGTATTCTCTGGGAACATGTAATCCTCTTCTCAGTTGTTCTGCATGCAAATCTATAGCAGCATTTCTTTTCTAGTACAGTGTCTCCTTTTGGGTACATTGCATAAAAAATGGCGACCACGCTGTGCTGTGACCTTCAGGCTGACACAATATCCTGCTTTTATGAAAGAACTCTTCACATCACTGAAACACCCTCTGCTTTCCAGTTTTGCAACTCGACTCAAATGTGAAGTTTGTGGCATCATTTTCAGTAATGAAGGACTGGGTCTCAAGCCTCAATACTTTTTGTGTGTTTGTCAAGCAATAAAAAACTTCAAACTTTTGATCGAATTCTTAATTTTGTGTATTTTTAATGGATCAGATATTACACACTTTCATACATTTATTCATTGTTTCATTTTAGACAAAGTTTCCTGTACAACTGTTGGTGTTAGGAAAACATCAAACAGAAGCATTTGAGATGTTTAGCTCCTTTTGTTGTTTGGTTTTTATAGAAAAGAGTGTTTAAAGTTATATTAAAATAAGTTATAAGTTTCTTTACTGAAATCAAGCATTCAAGATTGTCAGCTGAATACAAATATGGGATTCTAGTGAGCTTGAACATCTTAATGTTTCTATGTGAACAAATCTCAACCAAACCTTGGAGCAAAACTTTGTTGTTTATTCATTCATTATATCCTTAAAGGAAATCTAAACCACATGTAAACACTGTGTCCACATATCTCAGGCAACCTCAACAAAGTTTAACAGAAAATGTTAGCATTAGACATAAATCATGCAAAAATCAGACAGCAATTTTAGAAGGAGGAAATAGACCAGAATGCAAAAAGCATGACTGTCCCTTATTTTCAGCAGTTAGTTCTCTTGCTCTGTTGCTCTTCTATGCTGTCAGCATCTCTATTACTCCCTCTATAAACCACAGCTGAATACAAGTTGGCATTGAAGAGGATACGGGAAAAGGTAAGGAATGGTTAATAAGTGAGACTAAAGTAGAGCATTAGTGTAAAGTTGTTGCCCTATGTCTTTGGAGAAAAATAAGTCCATTCGGTTAAAAACTTAAATTAACACCCATTAGCTTCTTGACTGCAGTGTAACCTAATCATTATGAAAATAGTCTATAAGCTCCTGTAACCTTCAGCTGTGACATCAAAACACATCAACCTGTGCATCACTGCTGGAGGGGGTGAAAGCTAAAGTCTCTCCTTTAGTCTTTCCTTTAGCTTTCACCCCCTCCACCCCCTTCATAGTGTCTTCACATCCCTATCACAAAACTACTCCAGGAAAGCAGTCAACCTGGTAGCATTTTTCCTTTACAACCTGTGAATACCGGACTAGTTTTACTGTGAGAGTGCCCACAGTGAATCTCTCTGGGAGCATCCTTTAGTGTAGTGGCTACCAGGCTCCAAGTTCCCAGCATCTGCAAATCCTGGCCTTTCTGTGTGGAGTAATTCTCCTCCAGTGCCCTTGAACTGGTTTGGTCAGGCTGTGAACTGAAGTTGGTCCCACTGCTGCTAAGATAGGTTAAATGCAGAGAATGGATTTCCTTATGTCTGTGAAGTACGTTCATTTTGGCTCAAGTTCCACTAAATCAAATCCAACTTTCTTCTGAAAACCCAAAGTACTCCCAAGAATGGGGAAACGTTGAATGAGTCTTCATTTGAAGACAGATTTACAACATTGTGACAGGTGATTCTTATCCAACGTTACATCTGAGGCCATTACCGACTTGATGTTATATTCCTTAGATGACACTAACTACATGTTGTTACATGTTCTCACACAGTCAAAAGCTTATTTTAATCTAAGGTCTTGCAGACTTCTCTGCATCTTACTAGCATAACGTTCCTAATCTTCTTTACCCAGCCTTACCGCCTGTATCTCCTGCCATAAAAAACTATGTATGGACCTGTATTATAGCATTTAAGACAATATACACATAACTTTAGCCTAGTCTACCTATAATAAACTATTTAAAGAAAACATGCACTGAAATATTAGTGAATATACAACACGTAATAGAAAAATAAAAATGAACCAAATATAAATATGTGCTACATAGTTTCTGGTGCAAAATTGCAGGAATAGTTGGAAATTAAACAATCAAACCTTCAACAGCAGACTACAATATCGATCTTCCACCCACTGCCAAAGTCTTGACACAATGGCCCTTCAGGCACGTTTTAGCATGTGCTGTTATGCGGAACAAGTAAAGGTAAATGCTACATTGAAATACATTTGCAAATTCCTTAAGCATGAGAGGGATGAGCGCTCACATCCTGGAACTGACAGCTCAGCTTTTTGGCAGACTTTGTTTGTGTTCATCGAATTAGGCATGATGGAAATAGCGTGCACGCTCTATGCCTTAGTTATTAAAACCTTCAGTGCCACGGGAGGAAACATTTGGTGTCAATTAGAGATGGACAGCAGGCATTAACCCTGAGGCTGGTGTCAGGGTAAGAGGGCCCAGGGTTACTGACCGAGTGTACCTGAAGCCTTCAATCAGCTAAGCAGTCATCGTCTAGCTGTCTGTCCTTTGATCTTTTACTCGCTGCTGTAAATCCTTTTCTTGGACCTGCACAAGACTACACAGCCCAGCCGAGCAGCCTACGCAATAGTCGCTCCACGCCGTTTGGCTCTCGTGTGCCAGATCACAGTGCCTTCATCTCAAGTGACTCTTCTTCTTCCTCTCTGGCATTCCAATAGGGCGCCCTTCTGCCCTCTGGACATGAACAGACACATCTGTCCTGTGCACAACAACAGAATCTGGCCAAGAGAAATTCCATGATGTGTCAATGAGTTGAATGAAAAAAGCACAACAGCAGAGCATTTATGTGAGAACAGTGTAGATTACCTTTCTGGCATGTGGAGCTGAGGTTTTCAAATCACAGGCATGAGAGTATTTCTATCACATATGTGATTCGACCAGACGTGCCTGTACCGAGCGACACCACTAAACGATGCAGAGGGGGAATTACAGGGAAGTAAACCTTCAGAGTGTCAAGTCCCGATTGCAGACAATGATGTCTAGCCTCAGACAGAAGCAGTGGACTACTACAGTATGTTTGGCCCTTCTGCAGCAGTTTCCTCACCTCGCACTGGCAGTTTCTCAGACAGACATATTTGCAGTGATGCGCCACAACATCAGCGAACACATCCCCCAAACTTACACGAGCTATATTTTTGCAGTGCTGCCCTGCCTTAGCATTCGCTTACTACCCTTTCCCAGCTATGAACTACCTGTCTTTGGCGAATTTCCAGAAATTCTTTTTAAAAACCTATGAAAACCACTGAGCCATATATTCAGGACTGCTACACAAAACAAGACAACAACAGATACAATCACGAAATGACTCCTTGCTCCTTTTGTGCTACTGCCTAATAGCAAGGTTAAGTGAGAGACAAAAGTACAAACAGAACAACCTAAAATATCCTAAAGGGAAGGGGGTGTACAAGGTGTTATTTTTAGCTCTAAACGGCCGCACGCTAGTGGCTAAATCAGACGTGTATGAGCGCACGAACAGAGGGGTTAATGCGGTGTGACTGGTGTCGTGGGCATCACGTCACACACAGCACAGGTGACTCAAAATGTGAACGAATTGACGTTGATTGCAAACAACCTGTGGCACACACGAAGCTCCGGGAATGAACCAGCGGGGTGACAGCATGGGAGGCATTGGCTCACACGGTTAGCGACAGTTAGTTACGGATAAAACACTAAACACATCTAAACAAATTGACAACACGAGTGAGGTGACGCGGCTAACATGAAGGATTTCTAGCTTGTTGTAGCACGTAACTAGCAGCCTGGCAGCTGTTCGATAAATCCCTCAACAGTCGGTTCATAACGGTTCATCATTCCGTACTTACCCTGCTTGTGGACGTCAATTTAGTCCTCACACACACGCAACTTCAGCCGGGGTCGTCTACTGCCCGTGTTGTTTCATTACAGCGCTGTCGGTGTCGAATAGGTGAGGTGACCTGTGCGGGTGTTGTTTATATATTTTTTTATTCTCTCATGAGTCTAACCGTTAGCTGTCCAACCCAACCGAGCGAGGCTTCTTGTGTCTGTCAGTTACTGTGCCGAGCCGGCTGTCCGCTCCGCCGCCATCTTGGTTGTGATGGGAATCCGCCGTCCCCGGCCGCGCGCGCAACAAACACACACACAACCACACGCTCACCGTCGGCTCTCTGGGTGGCAGTTTTACATCACAGCCAGTTGTCCCAGCAAGAAGGATCTCATGTAATCTACCTGATGCTGACGGTGCCCGCAATTATATTGCCTCAATATTATCCATTCAGTTTCACTTAATACTTTACTACTACTACAAGGCTAATACTTTTTTTTTTATTAAACTGACCTAAATGTGGTCTTGATAATGAATGCATGTAAACCACCGTCGTTGGGTAATACAGTTTATTATAGGCGAACAAGAGGAACATACATTTGACCACCATTCTATTTTCTGTTTTCAAATCCACAATTAATGCCATAATTTCCCCCTGAACATGAAACTCATGGGGTTCCACAAGGGTCAAAATCATATGAATTAAAAACTGATAACATATAAATGCACTGATACCAATACGTCTTTTTTTTACTATTTTGCAGTAGATAGTGAAAACTTATCTTAAACTTGTTTATTTTTCTTTCATGATAGCAAGTGTATTTTCACAATGCCCTCCTTTTTTTCAGAAGTCTGCTCATGAGTAGAACTTTATTCCAGGGACAATTTCAATCTGTCCCATTTCATCATAATACTGGGAGCCCTCCAAAACCTGACCGGCAGCACAGTGCCACAGCCGGTTGGTGGTGTTTGAAACTCCATTTCAATTCGGTACACAAAACGGCACATTTGCAGCTTGTGCCCACTTGAATTTAACCGCTTGGATTGACAAGTAAACAAAATACCACGTCACCATCACAAAATAAGAGACTAACAAACATTTCACAAGGCATGTAGTGGCTGAATCCAAATAGGAAATATGCTGTATTGACTTGGCCACCACTAAAAGCTTAAATTACCACAGCACCTCAACTACCTGCTGCTATTTAATTATCAGCTGTTACAGATTCAATGTCATACCTGCTGCCTCATATGCTAATCCGTCAACTGTTAACTGTTAGCAAATATGCACCAACCTTGTGTGTGCTTGGGCTGTGGTGTGCTTTTATATACCTTTATACGATGATAATCTGTGTTTTTTTAGCTCGTTGTGGAGTTTGTTTGCCCCCAATGAGCAGAAATCTGCAGCTCTAACTATAATAACGATCATTCTGAGTAATAAAGCTTCTTTAAACACAATTGGTGCAGTCCAGGAAAAGTTTGCTTTCATATACATCTTTGCATTAACTTCATATACAATCACACCGTATCTAAAATTCACTTCCTGTTCAATCAACACATTAAGTGTGCTGGGCAACTGCTACCAAATTCAGATAGCTAAGCTGCTGTTCAGGATTACCAGGTAAATTCGTTAAGTTTCTTTAAATATGAACTTTCAGCATATTTATGTGTCAGCCTGGACTCCTAACATCATCAAGTACTGTAGGTGAGATTCTGCTGCTCCAGCATAAGTGCCTGAGGGCTGCATTCTGTTTCATAAAGAGTTTGCGTGTTTTCAGATAACTGATTTAAACGTTAAGGAATTTGCACACAAGCAAAAATTTATTCTTTTTTCCTTTGAGTCACAATAAGTAGTTACATGAAACTGTGATATGTAAACATGCATACACTCTAGATGCATATAGTTATTTCAAGCTAAAATAATTGTTCAAAGAACTCTGTAAAGTGGCTCCAACCGGTCGAGGCAGATGACCGCCCACCTAGAGCCTGGTTCTGCTCGAGGTTTCTACCTGTTAAAAGGGAGTTTTTCCTTGCCGTTGTCGCCTAGTGCTTGCTCATGGTGGGAACGTGGGGTCTTTGTGTGTGTGGACGTTGGTCTCGACCGGCTCCATGTGATTGAGTTCCCTGAGATAACTTTGTTATGATATGGCGCTATATAAATAAAATTGAATTGAATTGAATTGAATAGCTAAAAGGCACAATTAAACAGCGTATAAAAAACATATTTGAATCTTATATTAACAATATCCAGTCTATTCTGATATTTTCTTCATTTTATCTGTTAATTATCCGCTATACATTAGAGTGTACAATATTAGTTCTGTTCTGCTTAAGCACTCTCATGACTTGCCGCTAATCATACAGTTTTTTACACACTAGTTAGCTGCTACCTACTGTTGCTTAGCT
>JAVQJD010074370.1:0-13501 GCA_036023655.1 Nannoperca australis | reverse complement strand
ACACACACACACACACACACACACACACACACACACACACACACACACACACACACACACACACACACACACACACACACACACACACACACACACACACACACAGTGCTTACATGTCTCAAGGACAACAGGCAGTGGGGGCAAGAGACCCAGACATGGACAGACAGGCAGACTCTAAATATAGATGCTTTAGAAGGTAAACAGTTACACAGGGGAAATAAAATAAAGCAATAACAATAGCCACAGTTACAACAAACACAAAATAACATTTCTGCACCATAAGTAAGCTGTCTGCTATACACACACAACATTCAAAACATACTATATGTAGCTGCCGAACACACACGTGCCACTTTAATGCACACATTAAACACACACTCCTACCTTCCCCAGGCTGCCTGAGGCTCGGCTCTGAGAATCCTGTTTTTCCTGCATTTTGCCCTCTTTCACCTCCCTCTCTCCTGGATGCTGCTATTGCAAATAGCATATTATAAAATAAACCTCCATCACTCTCACAAACCTTCCCTCCCTCTCTCTCTCTCTCCCACCAACCCACAATGGCTTTCTCCTGTTTCTCGTCCTCCCTCCTCTCAGTTTCACAGCCAAAGCAGAAGCTTAATCCAGCCTTTCGTTTTTCTATGGGCTTCTATCTTTATCTTTCAGAGGCACACTCACACATCTGTATTTCACCCACCCCCCTCTCTGCAAAGCTCACTGCTAAATTGCATCTTTGTCAAACGACATGAGTCATGAAGTGGCTGTGTGTGTGTGTGTGTGTGTGTGTGTGTGTGTGTGTGTGCGCATGTTATGGTGATTTTAGACACTGAATTTCAGCACCTTTGTGGCTGGGTCAACGATTTGAGCAAATCAAGAGAAAAATCAATCCCATGCTTCCATAATGTCCTCCACATCAGCTCTGTCCCACCTTCGTTGGAGAGCTAATCATCACGAACTAAGAATATTCTTCTTTCGATTTTGTTTATCAGGTGGTTTCAGACACAAGCACAAAGTCAGCAGCAGCAGCCATCTTTTAAATTTCAAAATAAAGCGAACAGCTTTCTCATTATGATGGGCAGGAGATCAGTCAAACATGTATGGCATTTAGTGTTGTTCTGGTCTCAAATGTCATTTGTTCCTTTAGCAAAAAGGCAGCCAGTTTTGTCCTTGGGGTTTCACTAAGGGTGAGCAATACTGTCGTTAGTAGTTAAGGTAGTTTTTACAAAAAATATCTAGGTGTATTGGGCCATTGTCGGCCAAACTGAGAATAAATAGGCAGGACTGCTTTGTGGTAATAGTGTTAAGTTTCCTGATCTGACAGGCATTTAATCCACAGAAATAAACAAAAACAGACACTAACATACGGTTGTTGGGTTGTTGTTTTTTTATTTACCTAGAAACACACTTCTTAACCGGTTTTCTGAACAATGTACTATGTGTTAACATATATTCATATCATGATACAGAATTACACACTGTCAGGATGTTATCAGTATTGCCCACGTGTAGTTTTAACTGCTGCGCCATCAAGTTGGACTGGGTGTTCATTAATCAACTGAATAGTTACTGCATACCATTATTGCGAGGACACACATAGAAACAGGAACCGGTTGGTTTAACACAGTTTTATCACCACAAACAAAGTTTTTCTTGTATGGGAAACTGTATGCTGATAAATATGGGTTAATTCGCCCTCAAACAGATCCAGTACTCTGGCTGTATGATGAAGTGAACAGACAGTAGCGCCAGCCAGCGGGTACACTCACCGCTGCTAACTCCATCTTTGACCTGGATGCTGAGCCGGATGAGTCCAGTTTCTTCCCGGCTGCGGCCGTTTTGAAGCCGGTTAATGTCAACCAACGTTACTGAAAGTGGAAAAATGAGATGACAGCCACGAGTCACATTTCAAAACACTAAAGGTCGTTTGCAAGTGCGTCCCTCGGACGCTGCTAGAAGCAAGCTAGGCTAGATTAGCTAGTTAAACTAGCTGTCAGAGTATGCTGAAGTGATGGTAGTTGTGTGACATCAAGCTAACACTGACTAGCTGCTTCCGATTCAAGATAAAGCGACCTGTGGCTGGTTACAACAATTAGCGCTACTGTGAAGGCAAACGCCGGTCATTGATGACAACCAGTTTGTTTTGGAAAAGGTCGCTGAAGCTTCAGTCAGTCAGATACTTGGCTAGCCGCTGTGGCGGGCTAACTTAGATTGCTAGTTCCTCTTACCTGACTTTGAAGTCTGTTAAGGGCTGATGGAGGCGATATTCACTCTTGTCAGCTCCAGGAACGCCATGCTCTGTATTTTATTGTGACAACCTGCCAATGTTTTATACGAGTCAGCAAACACTTTGATTGCCAGGCTAAATACAGAACTTTCCGGCAAGCTCAGTCAGCTAGCTAACGGTAGTGTTAGCTCACTCCAATAAGTTATTTAACTTGACTCTCTTCTGCAATACTATGTAACGCTGTCGATGCCCTAGTGTGAAGCGCGTCCCAAAAACCAGTTTTTAAACAAGAAAGAAAAAGGTAAGCGCAGTAACAAGTGTCGTACAACACGGACCGACGTTATCGCTACTTGCTGTGCTGCTGCGACTGTTAGCATCTAGCTAGCAAAGTTCACCTGCAGTGCAGCGTCGACACGCATCGTTTCACTGTCACACTCACACGAGTACCATCAATATTTCACAATCACAGCTATGTCGTTTGCTCAATGATAAAAATGGGGTCAGTGTGTGAGATTACTTTATAAAGGCACACATATCTAGAATATGGAGTTAATATTGTATGATCTTATTTAGAATTAAAACAAACAAAAAAAAAACAATAAGCAGACGTGTACTGCGTTTCTAATAGTGGCCTCAAGATGTCGCTGTTGCCCCGTGTGTCAGTCGTGAGATGAAAAGTAGCATCAGTATACAGGGTCTGGCAACATTTGTGCAACCATTTATCTTTAATATGCATGCTGCTTAAATAAAATAACTAGAAACTGTTATGCCTGATTAGAGTATCAAAGTGTTCAATATTAAATACAATAAATTCAGAAAAGAAAATCTATGACAATTCATTGTCCGCTCAATACCTGCATAATTCCTACCTTCTCAACTGAAACATATTCCTGAGTATCTACTGTTGCAGTAGTTACCAATATAAACATATGGCAAAGACGGGGCGATATTTTGTTTAACATAAGTTAATATGTACATAGCTGCCATTCACAAATGAATGTTGCATTTAGACTCAAGAAATGGCTGCAGATGAATGTATATTGTGCAACCTGAGTATAAGGTTCATAAATTTTACAGCTTAAAGATCCATTGTTAATGGGATTCTTAGGAGACTTGAGGACGTCACGTTTAGTTTCAGCTCTCCCTCATGGCAGCATCTTTTTAAATGTGAAGTAATATGTTTAGTTGACTTTATTTTTAAAGTCATTATGGGATGTCCTCATTTAGGACAATCATTTTACTCAGGGTTAAATAAAGAGGGACATTGGTACTAAAAAAAAAAAAAAATAACAACTTTGGAAGATCTCCATTTTTACACGTTTATGTAACAGACTACTGAAGCCTCATTTTAGCTTTTGTTGAACTTTGAAAAAAGTTGTTTTGCACAGAAAGAAGATTGCAGATTTTGTCCACAATAGCTTAAAAGGGTTCTTTTCACAGCCATATGGACAGGAGGAATGACAACTGTGGCCAATAACGGTTTAAGTGCACATATTCACCATGAGTACGGTTTTAAGACAGACCTGAAAAAATATAAACCTCTCCTTTAACTTTTCAAATCGAGTTAATTCACACACACACACACACACACAAGGCAAGGAAGTCAGATGCATTTGATATTTGGCCAATTTATTGCATTAAGGCATTTGATAAAATATAGAATAGCCTTTTAAATATTGGCATCAATATGTAATTTGTTTGATAATACAGTGTTAGGATAAGATACGTAATCTAAAATATGCAGGATTCAAATCATTCGGAGGCTAATTTGCTAACAGAATTCCCCTTGGCTGTGCAACGCATAGCACAACACACATTACAGTGAGAGCTACTACATGATGACCCACCACCAACAATCAAAGTGTAAAACCAGTGAAAAGTAATCAGCCAAGCCATCATAGCTGATGGTACAGATTGTGTACCAACATTGCTGTATTTTGGGATGACACCACCTCTGAGGAGCAGAACAATTTCCATTCTTGTGTTTCGTCCGTGTTGGCATTGTGCAAAATTGGTAGAGGTAATGACATGACAGGATAACAGAGTGAGAAGAAAAACATACAGTACAGATATACAGAATTATACTGATACTAGCAAACGTGCACCACAGTTTGTAACTGCACCAAAACTCCCAATAAAAGACCCATATTTGTGTGCAAAACAAGCATAAATGTCCAGTGTTTCCCCCCCAAAAATGGTACAGAACATATACCTGAAGCACAAATAAAATGAAATTTCAATGGCTTATGATATAATATACCCATTAAGTAGAAAAATAGACCCCAAAAAAGTATTTGTGAAGCCTTTGTAGAAAAACACCGCTCACATTCACTGAGATGACAATTATTTGGCCAAATATATATGTGTTATATGGAAAGTAACAGTAAGGCTAGGAGATGCTCGTCAGGGGGAATGCAAGGCTAAATCCTGTCAGAAAAAGTCTTACTTCATAGCTAGCATGGCTAACGTTTTATTATATCTGCCTGTGGTCATTATATTATTTTTCTATTGGCTCTCCTCCGTTCACTCAGCTGTAGGTTCGGATGCTTCAGGCTGCGCATCCGCATCCTCATCGCTGTCTGCACCAGAGCGGTTCAAGGTACGCCGCATATTGAAAGGCAAGTCCCCGCGTCTTTAAAAAAAAAAACAAAGAATGGTTCAAACACAGTCATGTGCTGCACAAATACTGCACACAAGTAGAAAAGATTAGGCATAAAGTATTACTAGATTAAAGACTATAGTTGAGTGTATAATTAATTTTAAAGCTAATTAAAAAAAAGAAAAAAAGCTCCTAAAGTTCGGGGACTTCCATGATACGGATTATAAAAAGAATGATTAAAGTCAAAACAACAGAGGTCAGATATCCTGACTTTTAATCCCCAGAATAGTTCAGACTCCCAAAACTCTGATCCTGCACTTTCCATTTGGAACTAGATTCATTTAGCATTGCACTCCTATATTTAACATTGTTGGACTCGAGATGGATCAAAATCGATGCAGCAGAACCAGAGACGCCTCCTTTTTATTCCACACATTCTTCTTCCATGTCAAATCCTGGTGCCTGCATTACCCACAATGCAACTCGACCACCAAGAGAGCATTTACATCATTTACATTTACAGACCACCAAGAGAGCAAGTCAGTGATCCAGGTGAGTTATTCTAGTAGCGGTTAATGAAGCCTCAAGCAGACGTGAGGAGCGGGCTACAGAGGTCTGGGTAACTTCTTTCTAACTCCACATACACAGATGTTTTTCCATTTCCTAACTTCGTAGTCTTCAGACCCAGCCAGCGTTGACTCAAGTGACATCACATGCTTACATCACTCAGGTTTTTGTCTCAGACATCGCAGAGCTCCTCCAGAGCAACAGAGGACTGTTTTCACACTGATCTTCATGTGTAAAATTCATGTTGTTCCCCTTTAACTTGTTGAATTCTCTACCCTCCGTTGTGAGATGAAAAATATTGTGCGGTCGGAGGACGGCCCTTTGGACACAAAGTCTCTACCTGAGCTTGCTCTTCAGAGTGCTGACTTCGCGGTTCATAGCATCTGCTGATTCAGCGGCATCATCCAGCTCCCTCTGCAGCTTCCTGCGGTAGGCGTTGGATCGCGTCACCTCCTCCTCTGCCTCCTCTAGCTGACGCTTCAGCTGACGCATTCGGCTGTTTGTCTTCTCCGCCTGCAGAGAGAGGGTTCACTTAGTGTGGAGAGCACCAATACAGGAACAAGTGCCGAAAACAAAACAAGCTGATCAGCAAGGAATCGAATCAAGGGATCAAGCTACGCAATAAGACTCTTCTCCCTTTATAATAGCCTAGAAGTTAAAAGTAAAAGGACATTAGTGATGAGGCTTACCTGGTCTTTGAATTGCTCCATGTTGCGCCTCTCGTCGTCAACCTGAAGCATCACCTCTTTCAGCTTCTTCTCTGTCCGCTTGGTCAGCCTAGAGGCCTGCTGACGCTCCCTGAAAAGGAGTAGAACAAGAAAATGCAGCTAGGAATCAGAAGGTACAAGAAAATATTTGCTTTATTACTTAGTATCAATCTTTCTTTACTGAAGAAGGAACACAGACATAAATACTGAAATGTTTAGGATCTAGGGATTTATGTAAAAAAAAAAAAAGAAATGGGCTGGTCATGACACAGAAATACAGTTCTGGTTTTCTTTGAAACTCCATCCCAACAGTTTGACTGGTCACAATACTTATCAGAGGGTCCATTGCACTGGCACTCACTTTGACTCCAAGTCAAGCTGTTCCTCCAGCTGAGCGATCTTGGCCTCCAGGGTGGTGATGGAGGATTTGTACTTGGACTTGACGGTTCCCTCCAGCTCCTGTAGCTTCAGCTTCAGCTCCTTGTTCTGGCGTTCCAGCTGGGAACGAGCCCCCTCCAGCCGCTGGGAGGAGCTGCGCTCTGCAGCCAGCTCTGTGGTCACCTGCTCAGTCTAAAGTCAGAAACACACAGTGGAGAGGCGTTGTTCCAGTAAATATTCTAAAGTAGTGATCTCAGTCCCCCTGGATGTTGATCGCCCCACACATTTTCTTTGTCTTTTGTTGTCATTATAGTGTCGTTTCTTCACTGCAACCCTCAGAGTTTTGGTCCTGATAGAATTAGGTTTCCTTTCTTCATCTGTTCAGCCATGGTGGCGATCTCTATTCCAACTAATTACATTGTTCTTCTGTTTATTCCAAATTAAGTGTTATTATTGATGCGACACATATAAACACATTCCTTTATTTCCACTGAACATTAAATGTATTCCCCTACTTGCAAACAAAAGATACAATCATCAGCTACTAGGATCAACACATTTGAGATACCGTGTGTCCTTACCTGCAGTGTAGTTCTCTTCAGACGATCGTTGACCATCTCGGTGTTGAGCTGCTCTTCCTCCAGCTCCTCCTCCAGCTGGGTAATACGAGCCTCCAGCCTCCTCTTCTCTTCTGCCAGCACAGAACTGGCAACAACAAGTGAGGAAGAGGAGTGACGAACGGTTAATGAATAAAGACAATACTTACGCACATACGCTTACCGTGAACTTTTACACAAGTACGTACTCTGCAGTTCCACACGACAAAGTGTACATGCAGATAGTCAGCTCCCATCTGAAGAACCACGTTTTAATATACAATTTCCAAGTTGTAATATATAACATTTGGATATCTATCTATCTATCTATCAAATTTGGAGGATGGGTGGAAAGATTGACAGATGATAGATAAACACGTTATCACATCGTTTTCTGCTGAAAGGTAGCAGTCATTGTTTGGTTCATACTTCTTGGAGTTGCTGCTGTTGATCTCGTCATGGAGCTCATCTCTCTCGGCCTGAACTTGTTTCTTGAATCTCTCTGCAGTGGCCAGTTCCTGGAGGAAGCAGAAGACACAAGTATGTTCAGACTTTACAGCCCTGCAGACAAACAGTGTGGCAATTTGAGTTAATTGCATACATTGGACACTATGACACTAATAAAGTGTCCAAACCAGGTGCTTTTCCCACATCCAGGGAGGTTTCAGAGTTTTGAGTTCTTATTTTCCATTATTACTTTCATACCTCCTGGAAGTGCAGGGTGTCTGCCTCCATGGCCTTGAGTTTCTTCTCAGTCTCCTTGGCCCCGTTGACGGCTTCGTCTCTGGACAAACGCAGTTCGTCCATCTCTCTCATCAGGTCTTTCGTTTGGGCCTGGAGAGTTTACATGCAGACATCAGCGCTGAAGTTAGATGCCCATCGTGGTGAGGGGTTTTCCCCAATCAATGTATGTGACCATGAGGACTACTTTTGTCAGTGTAAAAAACTGTCAACAAGACTTCATTCTCAATCCTGTATGGGAGGGTGGATCATATAAATTACTGGTATGTTCCAAATATAACTGAACAGTTTAGGTTATAGATGAAAATTAATATGATGTTTTTGTCAATTCATCATACCTTAAAATTTTGTCCAACAAATATGTAAATAGCACCAGAAAACAATAAGAAGTTGTTTTTAATGTTAGCCTGGGTATTTAAGACTAATTTGGAAGTGATGTTTGGCTCCAGTTATTTAATTCCTTTCATATAAAAAATTATAGATAGAAATAAAATTTCCCAGTCAAACTAGTGATGATCCAGCCAAACCAATCCATCTTTGACTCACTTTGGTAATACCTTTGCGTGCGTTCCTATTTTACCTGGAGTTTTTTCAGCTGTTTGAGGGCCTCCTCACGGCCCTTGTTGGCAGCATCGATCTGGACCCCGAGCTCTGCCAAGTCCATCTCCAGTTTCTTCTTGGATGAGAGGGCCTGACTACGCTGCCTGCGTTCATCTTCCAGCTCAACCTCCATCTCACGAACCTGACGGAGAGCAAAAGGATATATTAAGTCAGTCAAACCACGGTTCAGCATTTTCTTGGAAGCAATTGTACGTGAAATGTAATTTGAGTCGCCAGACATTTTAGGGACTTGTCTCATACCTGTTTAACCAGCTGTTTCCTCCTCTCCTCTCCCTGCTCATCTCTGGCCTGCAGGTCTCGGTCAAATTGGGCCTTCATGGCCTGCATGTTGACCTCTAGACGCAGTTTAGCGTCCTCCGTGGCCTGCAGCTCATCCTCCAGCTCCTCCAGCTGAACTCTTATTTCCTCCAGCTGCTGCTCCATGGCACGCTTTGACCTTTCCAGCTCATGAACCTGTGGACAAGTAGGGTGCATCGGTGTTTTTTTAAAAGGTAGTAAAGTGAGGCAATGGAACCTTTATTGCTCCTATAAAACATGATAAAACGTTTCCAGGGTTGATATTTTTTGCTAAAATGTCCAATCATCTAATCCACAGTTCATCTCTCATTGTAGCTCTCCAGGCACCAAAACATGCCAGTGTTTTCTCTTACACTCTTGCCGACATCATCCTTGGAGGAGACCAAGGCTTCCATCTCAGCTTTGAACGTCTTATTGGCCCGGTCCAACTCATTTTTCAGGTCCGTCATGGTCTCCAACTCGCGGGCCAGTGTCAGAGCTCGCGTTTCCTTCTCCCTGGCCTCAGCCTCGGCTTTGTCGCGCTCCTCTGCATACTGAGTAGAAATAGTTTTCTCCTCGGCCAGCATCTAGGGGAAGGACAGATCAGGAAAGGTCGTTGGGGGGTCTACGTCACACTATGAAGCTGATGTTGTGTGGCGATAATAAACAGTGCATCCAAGATTGTTTGAGAAATCAATCTTGAATGCTACAGTAAGAGTCAATCTCATATTTGATTCATATTTCCCCGACCATTTATAGATTGTTACAGCTGCCACATGTTCTTATTTTCTTTTTTGCATTTTCTTTTATTAATTGGACACATTCAAGACCGTTGTCCATTTAACAAAATCTAATCAAACAATTAAAACAAAAATAAACAGCGTTTTAGTGCATTATTTGACATGTTACCTGGTCAAACTTCTTCTGCTTCTTCTCCAGGTTGGAGACGATCTGCCTCAGGTGGTCCTGGTCCACTATGAGGTCATCCAGCTCCTGCTGTAAACGGGTTTTTGTCTTGTCCAGTTTGTCGTAGGCTGCGGTCTTCTCCTCCAGCTGCTGCATCATGCTTTCCAACTCCCGCTGGCTCTTCTTGCGTACCTCCTCTGCCCCCTCCAGGGACAAGGCCTCCTGTTCCAGCTTCTTCTTCATCTCTGCCAGCTAACAGAAAAGAAAAGGGAGGGGGGGGGATACAAGGATGAGAATAAAATGTGGGCAAGTTGGGGGACATTGTGGACTGAGGAAGACTGGACGAAAGGTGTAATGTGGAGAGCAAAGCAAGTATCACTTGCACCATGAATCTGAAAACAGATTTATCTTGTGTTCTACTTTTGAATTATTTTAGCATTTTATCGTTTACTGTTTAACAGTTAAGCACTTTGCAACCCTGTTTAGAACAAGACTAAGCTTCTACAGCCATGCTAGCAGCTCTGTGAGGCTCTACAGTGGCGTTTTGAGCTACATGCTTACGCTAACATGTTGTTTAGCAGGTATACTGCATGCATGCTAACATTTTCCGATTATTACAGCTGAGGCTGATGACAGTGTCATTAGTTTTTTGGTATGTGGTCTTAAACTAAACCAAATCGTCTGGGAACCACAAATGTCTGTACAAAGTTGGGTGCTACGTGTGAAGTCAGTAGGATTTAACCTCTGGAAACTTAATATATCTGCAGCACATTTCATCTCAATCCACATACAGAAAGTTATTGTTACTGATTTTTTCTTAGAATACAGTGCAATTTCAATAATCGATGTGAAACGTGGACCGACCTGTGCCTGCAGAGTGGAGACCTGCTTCTCCACGTTCTTTTTGCCCTCTTCCTCTTCCTCCAGCATCTCCCGCAGGCTGTTCTGCTCGTCCTCCAGCTGCTTCAGGCGGGTGGAGAGGGTCAGCTTCTGACGAGTCTCCTCTTGGAGCAACGCCTGCATTTAAGAGAAGGGAAAACACAATTTGAGAAAAATATATTCTTTAAATCCTTTGAGCCCAAGGCTTTTTTGCTCAGTTTTCAGCCCATTTATTGTTCAGTTTTTTTCCTTGCTTATATTTGGTAAAATGTCGGTAAATTAGCACCATGAAAAGTCATGCTGAATTAGCTATTGCCAGTTTCTGTTGGTAACGTCACCGTAAATATGCTGTAATTATCACTGGGTGACTGCTAATAGTGAAGAAAAGAAAGAAGTAGTAATAGTGTGTTTGTACCTGTGTATCATGCAACTGAGACTCTGCAGAGGAAAGGTCTTTGCTGGATTTGTTGTTCTTGCCCTCTGCTTGACTCAGGAGGCCGTTTACATTGTCTAGCTCTGCCTAGACACCAGATGGAAAGAAAATGAATCAGACACAGCTGAATCATCCAGTCTCACAGAAGCATCATCACAAACTTTCCTCCTTTTAGCCACCTACTTCGTCCATACTGTACCTGCATCTTAGCCATCTTGTCGACCACCTCCTGCCTCTTTCGTTCACTTTCCCCGAATTTAACCTGTAGTTCCTGAACCTGGGCTTCGGCCTTCTTGCGACGCTGCTCAGACTCCCCTTTGCCTTGTGTCAGAGTTTTCAACTCAATCTGCAGCTCGTTCCACTCGCTCTCCAGGGACTGCTTGGCTTTCTCCACTGACACCTTGTTCTGAAGGAGAGGCACACATGACGCATGTTACCGGTGTTATTCATACGTCTGTTAAGCATCGGCATCTTTCTCTTCTGAGCACCCCCCATTCGTTACTTTTTTGGCCTGTTCCAGCTGTTCATTGAGCTCTTCGAATGCCTGATTGTGTTTTTGTCTCATGTCAGCCATCTGCTGCTCGTGAGTCTTGGCCTCTTCCTCCAGATTCTTCTTCAGCTGGGTGACCTCAGTCTCACGCTTGGACCTGGAAAGATAGAATGAGAAAGTAAATTAACAAAGAAACAAACACTGTGTGTATGATATGCACAATCATGTTGCCTTCAGAGCCTTAAGAGATGTCGACGATCTCTTAAACACTTCGAGATTTTATCCCCACACTTCTGGTAGCAAGACTAGATAAGCTTGACTGTTACCTCAGCTCCTGCTGTGCTGCAGTGGAGTCCAAAGTGTCCTCCAGCTCAGTCTTGAGGGCCTCCAGCTCCTCTCCCAGGTCCCTGCGTTGTTTCTCAGCCTTGGTGCGTGCCTGCTTCTCCAGCTCCAGATCCTCCTGCAACTCTGAGATCTGAGCCTCCAGCTCTCTGATCTTCTTCTGGGCTGAGTTCTTGGCTGCAGCCTCCTCCTCAATCCTGGAGGTGAGATAAAGACAAGGGATGAGACACATATACGACTATAACAATAGGTCACAGTCATCACAATCTTTTTTTGCCATTATTAAATTTGAAATGGATTTAAACCTGGCCAGTGCAGCGTGAAGTTCCTCCTCCTTCTTAGCCAGCTGAGCTCGGAGTTCAGCGATCTGGGCCTGCAGGTCTGCAATCTGGTCATGGAGCTCGGTGGAGTCTCCCTCAAGTTTACGACGGTTCTTCTCCAACTCCTGACGCACTTTCTCCTCTTTTCTGAGACGATCTGTGAGCGAGAAGACAGAAAATACAACACATTAAAAAAGGATGCAAAAAGCACCGGGCGGTGTCATGGAGAAAATAAAACTAATTTGTGCTCATTAATTTGCACTTTCAGTTGTTTTGAATGGTTTTTGGTGTGATAGAAAATATACAGTGACTGTATTGGAGAACTAGTTGCTGCATGAACACAGACCTCTCAGAAATTGCAAAACACCTTTCAAGTATGTTGAGTTTAGCCTCTTTTACTTTGCTCTTAAATGAGGTATCATAATGTAAGATACTTTTAAAATACAATTTTAATCAGTGAAAACAAAACATTACAATAATTACATAATTCTTTATGAAACGCACTAGCTTATTATTCAGGAAGTCAGAAAAATACAACAATAATGTAAACAACAGATACTTGCCCTCCAAATCTGTGATCATGGCTTCATGTTTGTTCTTGAGTTTTTGCAAACTTTTGGACTTTTCTTCCTCCTCTGCCAAGTTGGTGGTGAACTCTGAGATCCTCTCCTCCATCTGTTTCTTCTCCTGAGGTTATAAAAAAACAAGAAAATAAAATGAATCGTTGTCCCAGGTCTAATGGTCGCATTTTATTTTCTTCCACACAGCTTCACTGCACAGTCACTGGTATATTGGCTGGATTGTAGTATTGATCAGTGCTCAAGACCACAGGTCTAAATGAACACGTTGTAGGAGACCTTGATGAGCTTGTTGTTCTGGTCATCCAGCACCATGACGTCCTCTTCTAGCTTCTTCAGCTTGGCGTCCGTGGTGACCTTCTCCATCTGAAGCTTCTGTCTGGCTGCTTCCTCCTCGTCCAGCTGCTGCTCCAGGTCCTGGATGAATGAACACAAACAAGCAGCAATGTTAATGCATTTGCATTTGTTTTTTCTCATCGCATCTCACAGTCTTTATCCCACCGGACTTTACTGACCGTGATGTTCTGCTGCATCTTCTTTCTCTCTGTTTGCATCTGGGTTACCCTCTCTTCCTCCTCCTCCAGACGAGACTCCAGGTCATGCAGGATATCCTCCAGCTCCTGCTTCCTGGTGGCCAGACGGGCTCTCATCTCCTCAGCCTCAGCACACAGCTCCGTCTCTGCCTGCAGCTGCTCTTGAAGAGCTAACTTCTCCGCTGCCAGCTAGCAGGGGGGGGGGGGGGGGGGGGGGGTAGGGGGACCGTGCGCCCGCGGCAGCGTACGGATATAATAACCTTTTTCAAAGAGTTAAATTGTAGAGGAAAAAACAAAGACGACGGGGTGGGGAT
>JAVQJD010074368.1:0-15995 GCA_036023655.1 Nannoperca australis | reverse complement strand
GTGTGTGTGTGTGTGTGTGTGTGTGTGTGTGTGTGTGTGTGTGTGTGTGTGTGTGTGTGTGTGTGTTTAATGCATCGCATGTACATGTAATGTCCTCTATGTTCATCTCATTGTGTCATTTCCACTGAAGCAACAACTGGGCCTATCAAGGAGTGTTCAGAGGCCAAGGCTGAGCAGCCCTCTCAGACTAAATCTGAATCTGAGACAAAACCAGGTACACCTTGAGAGGTTATTAGACTTGTGCAATTACCGTAGAGCTGGAACTTTATAACTAGTTCTGTTTTGTCCAGTTTGTAACATTAGATGTTTAAAATAAATGTGAACCAGAGTTATATCAGTAGTTTGGAGTAGAGCTAATGACTACATCACAGACTGATAGTAGCTCTTTGTGTGACTTGATTCAGCTTGTCTGCATGAGATGTTTAGACTTGTAGAAATGAATCAGTTTCCTGAGTAGCTGTGCCGTATATGTCTGTTGACTGAATTTGACACTGTTCATCCATATTCATTAGGCTAAAGTAATCTGTGCACACATTGTATTTGTGAGGGAGGAAGATATGGGCTGGCATTTGGACTTTGTATCACTGTAGAATCTGAGATAGCTCTCAGCAACGCCAAGAGCCTTTTGAAGAGCTGGTTAGGCAGGATCTTAAATGCCAGTCTGTTGATAGGAATCACTTTGCCCTTTTGAGCGCTGCTGCAGACTTACATGCTTGTCACAAACACACAGCCACACACAAATGTTACACATCGATGCCTCCCTATAATGTTCTAATTAACACAAATTTTTTAACAAAATGAACATGTAACAGCCACCATCTCATCGTGTTTGCCTCCCTCAAGTGCTGTGGGTACAAGAAAGCGCTTAGCACATGACTGCTCTCAACAAATTCACCATCATTGTTTGATGTGTTTTCTGTGTGTATCTTGTGCCACGGACTGCGTCAAATATTTACTGATTTAATTCTATCATGGTCTGTATAGTATCTGTGTGTCTAACTGCACTATCTACTCTGGTTTGTGTCTTGTCTTGTTCTTTTCTGGTGCGATGCCAGAGATAGTCACCCAGGATAATGGTGCAGGTTTGTGCACAACCTAGTGTGTCTTGCCCTGTGCCTCCATCTTAAATGTTTGTATTTGTGCATTTGTGTCTCTTCTTCAAGTGTCGATTTTCTTTTGTGTGTTATGACTTTTGACTAGATTAAGGTTAATGTTCAAAGTTTATAATTCAGCTATATGTGGATGTGGTTGTAGTGTATTCTGTGCTCTATTTAAGGTGTGGGTGCAGTTCACTTTCTCCTGATCTAATTCCTGACCTTCTTTTGGCTTTAAAATGACACTGAGTCTCAGCCCATCCTCATCCTTTGTACAAAAGTGCAGCATACTGCAGTCTGCTGCAAACTGACCTTATCAGAGCTCATTTTGTCTGAAAGATACCATCTCTTGGTTCTTCCCCCCTCAGTGGCTCCCCCTCAGCCCCCAGCGGAGGATGTGGACCGATACAGACGTAGGTTCAACATGAGGATGCTCGTTCCTGGACGCCCTGTAAAGGAAACGCCAGCCACCCCACCTCCTGTGCCCACAGAGAGACCCACGTACAGGGAGAAGTTCATTCCCCCAGAGCTGAGCATGTGGGACTACTTTGTGGCCAAAGTAAGGCATTGAATTCTATGTGTTATTGACTAATAAGAGCTGTGAATTATAGTGTACAAGTTATTAAGAAGTTATTCTTCACTCGCTCTCTCCCTATCTGCCTTTTTCATTTGCCTTTTCTCTTCCATCATTTCCTCTCTTTTAGCCCTTCCTGCCCCTGTCAGACAGCAGTGCTCTGTATGACTCAGACGAAAGCGGCGCAGAGGATGATGAAGATGACGACGACGCCTTCCTTTCTGACACACAGATAACGGAGCACTCTGACCCCAACTCCTACAGGTAGGGCTCTTTTGGGTTTTTTCTGCCACCTAATTTGGACTAGCCATATTTTAAACAGTCTGTGTGGTTCGCAGCTGGGCTCTGATCCGCCTGGTCATGGTGAAACTGGCTCATCACAACGTCAAGAACTTCCTCCCTCTCACTGGCCTTGACTTCACAGGTACACACTCACCTCATCATTGATCCTAAACAGCTCCTTAATTCTAATATACAGTAAGATGGATGATATATGAAGATAAGCTGAAATATTTAGTATAGCTTGCATAAATATACATTTAAAAAATCTATGAGTTGCTGCCCGTATTCTGTATATGTTTGTGTTTGTGTGACAGAGCTGCCAGTCACCTCCCCTCTCTGCAACGCTGTACTGAAGACTTTAGAGAATTGGGAGCAGCTTCTGCTGGAGCGAATGAACAAGTTTGACGGCCCGCCTCCCAACTACATCAACACTTTCCCTACTGACCTCAGCGCAGGAGGTGGCCCCGCCATACTCCGCCACAAGGCCATGCTGGAGCCAGACAACACACCCTTCAAGTGAGATTTTAATCATATAGATTAAAAAATATAGACACACACTCTCACACAAGGGTTGGGTCATTCTGTTTTGCTTTATAAATTCAGAATCGACTATGCCAGTCCTAACATTAATACTTAATGGCGGTTATATAAGCAAAGAGTGACACGACACAAGTGCACAGTGACTAAACAAAAGCGACACAATCAGACACGTCAGAGATACCATAGCATAGATACAGTTGATCAAATTCAAAAAGATCAATCATACAGGATGCACCCAAGAACAACACAAATAAAATACAATACATATGAAACAATACCCTTAAAAATGTTACAGATCACAGAAAACATGCAAATATCAAATCATAAAGAGCACTACCGGTTAAACAGATCATTCTAGCACCAATTTTACTCTGTTGACCAAACCACATTGTTGAGTAGTAACAATAAACACCCTTGAGCCAACAGAAGCAAATCTCAAGATACATTTTGATTTAAAAAAACAAAAGAGACACGTCAGTGGCAAATGAATGGCATCTACACTCACCGGCCACTTTATTAGGTACAGCTTGCTAGTACCGGGTTGGACCCCCTTTTGCCTTCAGAACTGCCTTAATTCTTAATGGCATAGATTCAACAAGGTGCTGAAACATTCCTCAGAGATTTTGGTCCATATTGACATGACAGCATCACACAACTGCAGATTTGTCGACTGCACATCCATGATGCAACTCCCGTTCCACCACATCCCAAAGGTGCTCTGTTGGATTGAGATGTGGTGACTGTGGAGGCCGTTTGACTTCAGTGAACTCATTGTCGTGTTAAAAAACCAGTTTGAGATGATTTGAGCTTTGTGACGTGGTGCGTTATCCTGCTGGAAGTAGCCATCAGAAGATGGTACACAGGTCATAAAGGGATGGACATGGTCAGCATCAATACTCAGGTAGGCTGTGGTGTTTAAATGATGCTCAGTTGGTACTAAGGGGCCCAAAGTAAGAAAATATCCAATTACTCATATTCTCACCCTGCCTTTTGTTTGCATTAGGAGATAAAATAAATAAATGGTAGACACAAAATTGGATGGAAATGCTGCTATGATCTAAATTCTCTGCTATACTGTATTTTTCCCATTTTCTCTGCCACTCAACATAAGACACTTGCTCTGTTCTCCTCTGCAGTTTGAAAAGGAACACAGCCTACAGAGTTCAACTGCTCATGCATGACTAAGACCAGTTATGCAATTAAACAAAAACAGCCATTGAGTTCCCTCTTACTTACCCTTATGCACAAAAGTTAAGATTTTGACCTTATCTCCCAGAAATTAAGTTGACATAAAACTAATAATTTTGAAGGCCTTTATGAACATAATGTGAAAACCTGGATTCTCCACTGGTTGCGAGCCCAAGAAATACTCTGGCACAAGACCCACTGAAAAGCCACAGATAGATAAAAGAGTCTATGTTGCTGTGATCAAAAAATACTTGATCTACAAGTGTCTGATGGGGATTTAACAGATTTAACAGGTGTAAAAAGTCAGTCCTGGCTTGATGCCTTGGCCTGTCTGTGGCACTGGATTTATCCATTCATTACCAGTTGTAAATAGAACACATTGTGCACACATGTCCACACACGTCACACACACAAGTAGCAGACCTAGTGTATTGATCGGTCTCATCATTACTGAAGCACTTATGCTGTGAAATTATAGCAGGTGTGTTCATTTAGACAGAAAGAGAAATGGTTTTGCAGGATTTAGAGGGGTGAGCAGAAGTAGGGTCTCTTCTGTCATCTACCCTTATGTAACCACTGGAAAATGATACAATCCCTCTATCCCAAATTCTGTTGCACTTTTAAATGGATTTTTCATCTTCAACAGATGCAAAGGAGAATCCCAATCCCGTTTTATTTATTTTTACATTTTTTATTATGCAATATATTCCTCAGCAGTGCAGAGCAGCAGAGATGGACTGAACTGCAATGACCCATCCACCAAAAAACTCTCCAACCGATCATCCCACACAAGGGTGTACTGTGGAGCATGTAGTGCAGCTGGGATAACACACACACACACACACACACACACACACGTCTCCAGATTACCCAATGAACACACACCTCACTCTCAGTTGGTCCACGAGCTGTAGCACTCTGTGATACAGGATTACATGTTATTGTAAAACAAATCTGAGTTCAGTGTCTCCTGATAGAAGATGGACGCGGTGCAGTCAACCTGCAACAACAGCAATGTGTTTTTCCACTTTCCCTCCTATCACACCATGCCATAGAACTACAGGTTAATGATTGATACTTTACACAGGCCAATTGTTAGACTGTCACAGCCATGTTTGTTGGTTGACTGGAAAGTAACATTTTCAAAGCGAGGTTTTATGGTCACTAGAGAGGAAGTCATATTCAATTCAATTCAATTTTATTTATATAACGCCATATCATAGCAAAGTTATCTCAGGGCACTTTTATTGACTTTCAAACCCCGGCATGTCTTTGAAGGATTTGTCTCGGATAAGGAGCCTCTGCATTTTTGTGGCAGGTCGCCAGTGATGTCAGCCCAGAGATGCCTAGATAGCCAATCCAAGCAGAGCATTGTGAAACCCTTTTATGCAATAATTTGTGTGCAGGGATGGGCAGATTGCAGTGACAGCTTGGCTAGGTCAGGCCAAGATTGGCCAGACAGGTTCCCCATTAGACCTGCCACTCTGCCGATAGAACTGAACATTGTGTGCTTTTCTCCTGTTCTAGTGCTGCATCGATCCACACTGACACACAGACCAATGCAGGGAGGCTGCAAGGAAGCAAGGCAGTGAGAGCAGCTGCATTCACAGACTGCTGCCTCTTTGAGAAGACAGGCTTGATTCCATGCTGGTAATCTTAATGCTGTTGGCTGGCTGTGTTCTACACAAGCCCATTATTGCTACACATCAGTGCACCATCCACCTTGTAGTCCTCCCGAATTTAGCTGATGGGAAACTAAACAGGGATGGGGACCGACACGCTGAGCAATCTGTGTCAGTTTCGGGTTCAGCTGTGATCAGTCCGTGAGGATGCTGCTGTTCGGTGCCTGTGACACACACTATGAGAGAGGAGGCCAATCAGTCCAGTGCGTATCCTATCGCTGGTGTGACCCGATGTGAGATAAGAGGCTTGATGCTGTGGCTTTTTGGGATTAGACAGAGCTGCTGGAAGTCAGTGGATGGAAATGTATCTTTATGGAGGAAGGAAGAGATAAGAGAAATGTGATGTAACTGTTGAAAATCAAGTAACAGGTCTTCTAGGTGGGAACAGCATCATAACCTCGATTCACATAAAGACAGGCGTAGACAGAAACACGTACTCATTTTCCCAACAATACCTGTGTTTACATGCACACATACAATTACTCACTCACTGACACAGCGCACATGTAGATAATAATCAAACATTGTATACAGGACCAACAACACGCACAAAACAGACTGAGGGAGACAAAGCAGGAGTTATGAAATATGTTCAGACAGCTGAAAACTGATGATGATACGGGATGTCCTTAATCTTATTTGAAACCCAAATATTATGAACAATAAGATCTTGTAGACAGTAAAAAGAGAATAAGCAGACAGATACTGTGGTAATATTACCACACATCTAGATAGCAGATATCATACACAACATTTTAAATAGCAGCTGTATATCAATCAGTCTCTGTCTTTCTCTGTATCTCCATTGTAAGGCTGTTGACAGTGTGTTCACTGTAATCTTCAGGGTTTTATGATTTCTTTCAGACAATGAACACAGTGAGCTCCAGGATTTCTTCACTTTTGTGGAAGAAAAGACAGGCAGCGTCTAACTTTGACCTTGTTTCTTAATCTTTATGGTTTTGTTGCCATAAAAAGAAAAAACGTTTCCACTCAAGTATGGCTTTAAGCTTTTTGCAAGTAACTTTCCTCGTACTGTGAGATTTTTGTTGTTGTTGTTGAAACAAACCTCAGTTCAAATTTGTTATTTTATATTTTAGGTGGTTTAGAGGATTTATTTTGACTCGATGCATAATAGTGAACAACATTGAAAGAATAGTGAGGTAGAAGCTCACATTTAGACAACTGGATTATTAGTCCAGTTGTCTAAATGTGTGTGAGCAAGCTGCTCTGAACTAATTAAGACTATCTAAATTTACACTAGATTAATTTGCAGTTATGCCATCCAAAAACACCCTGATCTAGAAAATGTGAATGGGGCAGTGACTTTAACAACATGTTTGTTGTCTGAACCCGTTGAGTAGTTTTACACACATGAGCACCTAGGGATGAAAGGTTTTAGTTAGTCCTGTTAAGAAACCTCCAGATTCCAGAGCTTCTGATCTTCTTACATCACCACCAAACACCCAGTTTTATCTCTGACCCCATACAAACAAATTTAATCTCATCAAACACACAGCAGCACACACACAATACACACAAGGCCCCTGCCAGATCACTTAATCATTTCTCTGCAGAATGTTTCTACATACTGTACATCCATCCAGCTTTGTCTCAGGGCTCGGAGCAGGCAAAATAGGTTACATCACATCATAGAAAGGATGGCTCAACCCCCTCCAACACACACACACACACACACACACACACACACAGCCCTGTCAGTCGTTGGTTGCCCCACTCACAGAGGGTGAGAGGACAGCAAAGCAAAGGCAGATGGTCCTCTTCCTCTTCTCTTCACAATCCTTGCTACCACAAATGCTATAATGTAGGAATTCTGGTAAAATTGGTCAAAGATTCAAGACCTGCAACCATGCTGATACCTGGACTCTTGAAACCTGCCTTTAATGTAAATACATGTAATTCTAAACTTACTTTTTGGCCATATGAATGAGCTTCATGTACACTATCCTAGCCTTCCTGTCAATTTAGAATACAACATTACTACAAAGCAATATTTAATCATGATTTTGAAAAATGATTCATGCATGGAGGAAGACTTGTTGCTGCTCTAACATCTGTTCTTTGCATCTCAACTCAGATCTGGAACAAAATCATCAAACTGCACCTTATAAATACATATCACCTTATAAAAAGAAAAGAAGGCTAATTCCAGGCCATTGGTGGTAGTGGTGGCACTATTGTGTGTTACATAATAACACTGTCACGCCCCTCAAACGTTATCCCCCCTCAGAGTAAATCATTCAAATCCCATCCAATCTATCCTGCACACAAATGTAATCGTCATGCAGGAGTGTGAGTAGATGTGTTTCTTTAAAAACTAACTTTGCTTTACCTTTGTGCTGACGCAGAAAGAGAAGGAGAGAAAACAGTTAGAGGAGACATTTCAAGTGAAAACCAGAGAAATTTAAAAATGTAGCAATCATACATGTGTAGGAAAACACAGAAAGCGCATTTCATGACAGTCCTGTGAGTTATCAACTTCACTGTTGATCAAACCCCAAAAGGATGTTGTTACGTAAATGTGTTTGCCCCCTTCACTGGAGACACACTACCTCAGTGGGGAAAGTGTGCCAACACTTTCTCTGTGTAGGCTTCTTTCACAACACTGTGAAATACCAGTCCCGTGGTATCTGACATGACCAGGGTGTGTATGGATAACACAGCTCCTGGAGGGGTCAAATGGCCACTGAAATGAACGGGGCTACAAGAATGCATGCCCTGTCTCGATCTGTTCTGCACCTTGGCTTCAGGTACAGTGAGACAGACAATTATATAACAGCACAGTACGGAAAACAGAGGAAGCATCAGAGATCGGTCTTTCTTACTGCATTGTTTCATGTTATTGAGAACAGGCCATATTGCTTCTGTAAGTTGTGTAATGTAATGGTCTCTCACTGTACTCATTCAGGGTAATCAAGGGGAATTAATGGTGTTTACCATTAAGCCCAGCATTGTATACAGGCTTTCCTTTGAGTGTTAGCTACAGTGGATTCACATAGGAGCAAGCCAACAGAAACACAGGTTTATATTATTTTATTAATTATATCAAATATATATGATCATGTATACATAAGTAATAACAAGAGAGCAGTTAGAGTAGAAGCTAAATATAGGCAAACAACACAAAACCCGCAGCTTTGCCCTCATTTCTTCACACGTCCATTCAGTTATTTTGATAACACACAGCTGGTCTAGACCCTGCAGCAGACGGGTTTAAATATCAAACAAATAATACACACACATTTCCTTCCTTACAGTCCAAACCCGCCAGTCTGTGTGTCAAGATGCCAGCAATCTGCCATATGACAAGCAGATCGAAACGGAGGAGGGAGCCCTGCCAGCAGGACCAGTCTCGCAGGCAGAGAGTGGCAGACACCATGTGATATTGTGAGAGCAGATATTGGATTTAGAAAGAATAAACCGTCAGGACTGACTCTTCTCTGGCATTTTTAGAACCACCACTTCATAACCCCCCACTGACACTAACCATTACAGTAAGCAATAAAACCAAAGACTCCCCTTCAGAGGATGAACTGCAAACACAGAAAGTGTCTTCTTGTAAAGACATACTGCATATTATAGGCTCTGTTCTTTGCAAAACAGTGATCTGATGTCAAGAGCTTTTGAAAAATATAAAAGATGTAAGCATGTGCTGTATGTTTACAACTAGATGAGCATGCATTTTTCATTTCATTCAAATCTGTTTTGGAAGGTTTTTCTAATCCAAAGAAATGCAGAGCATTCACAACCCATTAGGACGGTGTAATCCTTTGATTTAAGATGGACAGATAAAAATCATGAATCACCAAAACTAGATTTACAGAGGTCTCATCCAGAAATAGAAATGTATCAGTACAGGCTACAAAAGATTAGTTGTGTTTCTGCTGAGACTGAAGAAGCAAAATGCAAGAGCAGATCTGAAAAGTGAGGGGGAAAACAAAAAAAAAGAAGAAGAAAGTAGCAGTCAACTATAGACAGAGAGATACAGAGATGGTGGCAGTGGACTCTACTGGTAGTATGTCTGACACACTGACAGCCCATGCCATACACAGAGCAGTCTCCTCCCCTCTCTGGTCTGGCCTATATTAACTGTCCATGGAGCTCCACCTCATAACCAGAGGCACGTGGAGTAGGACAACACAAAGCTCTGAGAATACTTTCACATACCCACACATATACAGGGAGATACTGGACTGTACGGAAACATCTTCACCTGTCTGCCTGTCGAACTTGCAGTGTTGGATATATGCAGCCTACATTCTCCTGGATGGACTATTAACTTCTGCACTATGTCGCTCCGGTCGTCACAGCAGAACGTCAGCGTCTGTAAGTGGCAAGAAGATTGCATTTTCTGTAAGGAACAAGTGACGTATTAGTAATGTTGACAGTATTGTTGTTTTTTTCCCAGAACTGAGACAAAAACAGAAATAAAAAGAGATCAGGTCTTGTTATAGTGAGCTAGAGGATAATAAAGTGGGACTGGGGCTGAGACACACTCAGGTGCTCTGTGTAGGGGAAAGTGTGTGTGTGCTCGTGTGTGAGAGAGAAAGTAAGAGTCATACCACTATCTCCAGCATATGAAATAGATAAACAACATGTGCATATACTTCATTCGTCAATCATCGAGCAAGGGACACTCAACAAACAAGACCCCTGGATTGCAACAGCACAGTGTTCGTTTTGGAACACGGCACTACAGCACAAACAGTACCTGTAAGTGGCAGCAGTGGATGCCAGCGTAAGCTCTACTTAATTACATGTTTAAATGTGTTGGGTTAAGACGTCAACTGTTTGTCTCATGATGTAACAAGGGAGGCCTGCAGCTGAGGTTGTAGAGCCTGGTGGAGACACGTTGTTTGTGAATGGAATACAAATAACAAGAAAGAGGAGTTTATTTTATTTTATATAATCTGTCATAATCTGAGAGAAATATCTTATTGCCCCAACAGGTAGGGTGAGATAAAGTGTGCAGCTTTACCTTATGACCTCTCTCTTATACAATAGGGAGCAAAGAGCAATCATGTGGTAAGCGAGTGGCAATACCTTATCTAAAGATGTGATTTTTTATTATTAATGTAGCTTTAATCAGAAGTGATCAGTGAGTCTTGTAGAAGGAGGGAATCACATTATGTACTTTAATGAAAGGGCATTTTAAGGCGTCTCTCTTAGTTTCTGGTGGCATGTGCATCCCTCAGCAGGGGGGCATGGGTTCAAATTGTCTCATCCGAAAACATCTACTGAAGAGCCGTAGAGCACAGGGAATCAAGCTGCACTACCTTGACCTCTGAACTTTGATCATTTTAGCATGACATACAACAATAAAAACTCTTCTTAAAGTTCCATTCACACATTTCCTGTCTTTTGAAAAAATAGATAGGATAAACTTACCTTAATTACAATATACTAACTATATGTCAGCAAACTGAATAATGAAATCAAGCCTCTATACTGCAGTAATGACATCTGCTCTTACTGTCTCTCTTTAAAATATAGCGTATCACGAGATATTCATTACATAACTGTAAGTCTATGGGATTGATGCACGAGACAAAATATCATAATAAACTACGACGTCACTAAAAATAAGAGAATCCATCATGTCTCTTCACAAGATTTCTCTCTCCCTAATAACCCCGAGACACTAAGTCGCTCTCCAAGTCTGTCGCATCCCTCTCAGTCCGCATGCGGTTCCTGTTTTCCATCGCAGAGCCCATCCCGGCCAGTGAGAAGCCTCCGCATTCTCGGGCACATGGCTTCTCACATGGTCTGTCTGCGGATGCTGATGTAGACTGCTGCGGCTGTGGTGCATGCTGCCCGCCCGCCCATCATTCCCTTCTCCGTCCGTTCACAGCATCCACAGTGAGTGAGCGAGGAGCAGGCGCTGTGGGCCACAGGACACCGACCGCAGTCTGAATGAGGGATCCGAACAGGGGGAAACACTGACTTCCGTGATCTCTTGACTTTGTTTTCCTCGGGATGTATCCGCACGGAGATCAAAAGTGAGGGCGGACCGCTAATAGAGAAACACGCTGCGCAGCGCGGTGCCAGATGGACTTTCTAAATCCGCAAGCCGCAGTGAGTGACCTGTCCGAGAGATTTTTCTCACTGACTAATGCAATTCTGCGTGCCATTCTGAAAACAACATTAATTCCCACCAAAGACAAAAACGAATAGGGTAAACAAATCGTTGAATAATCCGGAAAACAACGGTCTATTTGCAAAGAAGTAAAAAGTAACTCGCCTGCAGCTGTAGATGCTTTTTAAACGCATGGATTAAAAACACCAGAATATAGTCTGTGATGGGCAGACCTACATTTTCTGTTGCGTTTGTCTCAATTTTGGAAAAATGTGAAATAATAAACGGCAAATAGATAGAATAAAACATGTTGATGAATTCAGCCAAGATAAGTAACTGCTCTGCAGCATTTTCACCTCTCCTTGGATAGTCAATGAGATGGGATAAAATGGGATATAGAATGTTCTTTTCCCTCATCCTTTATCATAGATCATGTTGTTTATACATTAGGAGGCAGCAAAATACAACCAGACACAGCAAAATGACTCAAGCAAACATCTTCCGTCTTTTTTTATGTTTGTTTACTAGGATTGTGATTATATTAGCCTAGTCCTAGGCTATGATTATTATTTTTATTTGCAACTGTGGTTAAACTTTGTTTTAAAGGTACCGTAGCGATTGGCATGTATGCGACGCTGTTATATCGACGCTGTGTAAATATTTGAGTTGTGGCCTACTTGGATCACTGTCGCGTGATCTCCAACTCCAAACGCATGGTTTGAACCGTGGCTTTGAGTGACTCCTGCTACATTCAAGTACTGCTCAGAGCTGTAAAAAATAACCGGTACCGTGGTGCATTCTGTTAAATATCTTACAACAGCCTATGTAAAACTGACATACATTTGCACTGCTAAAAGTAGCAGTTTTTGTGGCGTTTGTTTTATTTATTTAATTTTACTTATAATAAAATAAAAACATAATTCAACCACTTTAATTTGTTTGACATATCACAAGGATCAAAAACATGCAATCCATATAGCCTGCATTTGTATTTCTACTAGGTTTTTAAGAAGTCAACAAAGGAATTATAAAAAAAGGTGAGACAATTAAAACACATAAAAAGTACATATAAATATAACGTTTAATTAATTAAACTCAATTATGATAAAGCAGTAAATGCTGGTCAACAACCACATTTGTAGTTTACTGCATATAAAGTAGATCTAATGAACCCAATGAACCTGAGAGTGGCTTGAGAACATGATGAATAGCTAAAAGACAATTTGTTCAAACAATATAATAATAATAATCTAAAAGATTACTAACGAGTTTAAAACAATTAAAATTAAAGTGAGCAATTTATTTGTCATAGGCCAAAACATCTTTAACATTACAGCAAGTTACCACTTAACTATATCATACCATATCTGTGTGGGAGCTCTCGTCGTAGTTAGAATAATTCCGACAGTCCCTGAAGGCAGCCTTCTGACGTCACCGCCGCCTCTCTTAGCTCTGCCTAGCCTAAATGGCGATTGCAACCGATCCGCAGAAGTCGAGATCGAAGTGCAGTCAAACCTCATCTAGGTTTGATTAAAGACATAACGAAACCAATGCGACGAATAAGCACTGTAAGTAATTACCTGTGTGTCGATGTTTGTAGCTATTATTTACATTGTATGTCATTGAAGTGTAGATCCGCGGTCGTTTTTTTAGCTGTTTAACCGATGTCGGCTTTGTGCTCCTTAGCGCAAGGAAAGCCGTTACCACGTAGTCAGAAGCCTCCGCCAACAACGACTCCTTTGTTCGCTCTTTCGGCGTGTTTTACTTTAACGTTATGCTTGATATTCACGAAATAGGCCTCATATTGATCTTTGTTTGCCGTGTATAATTGGGTTTATGTGTGTGTTACCCAGTGGCCATGTTTATGTGATAAATTAAAGCCAAATCGACAGAGGTCTGTCAGTAGCGCTTGTAATGATTCCATTCCTGGCTTCTTTTTCCGCCAGCTAGTCACAGACTCGGCGAAGGCCAAAAGTAGACGGTACGAACATGTAAAACTCTGAATAAAGGTTGGGTTTTCGGCGTTAATGTATGGTATGTGAACATTCTTACGGAGTCTCTGTGGGTTATCTTACAATTGTATTGATACCCAGAAACCGGACTAGCAGGCGCTTAAACCGGGCGGGACAGGGTTGGTTTTAATTATTGACACCACGTTTAAACTAAAGCCGGTGAATCAGGCGGTTTGTTGTTCGTCTATTGCTTATGTAAAATCCCCAACATATTTAAACTGCAATACGGGTGAGGTATGACTAAACTTTTGTGAAACGGCAGGTTATTTTGTGGAAATGTCTCGGTAAATGATGGACTTTAAACTCCTGTCTATCCTGGCTATCCTGGCACTACTTTTATTGTTTTCTGAGCTTTCCCCCCTGTTTTCTCTTGTCTTTCAGGTTATACCCAAGTAAAATGGAGGATAGCTTCGATTGCGACTGTGGCGAGCTTGAGCCACCTGATCACTGAGGGTGAAAATTTACTTTGAAGACTTAAATGCCAGACTCGTTTCAGTTTTTTTGATCAGGTGACAGGAAAATTACAGGCAAAAAAAATAAATATAAAAAAAAAAAAAAGAGGAAACACAAACCGTGCATTTAGGCACATTTCACATGGAACTGCTCAGGACCAGTCATACACTGAATGTATCTGCACTGTAAGGATGCACCTACATGATTTTATAGTTTAACAGAGTCTCCGTGCTTTTTAATTGGCGTCGTTTCAGTCCATTCCATTTACCGTCTATAAACACTAGTTTACTAAGATCTGTTCAGTTAAATATATCCACACATCCAGGATTGGACGAGGAATTGTTACATCTTTGTTTTCTCCTTTTATTAAAGATGGAAACAAAGTTTTACACATTACTTCCCCGCATCTGACAGTGACGGCCACATAGGGGGGGGGGATCTGTAGTCATCTGTACAGGGGTCGGATAGCTCAGCCTCAGTGGGGGAATTGTCAGATAAATCTGCCTGTTAGTGTTAAAATTGGACTTGAAACTGGCCAGAGACCAAACATTAGAGATAGCAGAAGCTTGGTGTACAAAGGCAGAAATCGTCATGGCAGAGAAGTTTGAGTCCCTGATGAACATCCATGGCTTTGACCTGGGTTCTCGCTACATGGACTTGAAGCCCCTGGGCTACGGAGGGAACGGCCTGGTGTTCTCTGCAGTTGACACAGACTGTGACAAGCGTGTAGCTGTGAAGAAAATTATCTTGACGGACCCCCAGAGTGTGAAGCATGCGCTGCGGGAAATCAAAATTATCAGACGCCTCGACCATGACAACATTGTCAAGGTAAGCTGCAAAGTGTGCTCAAAGAGTGATTGTCTTCATTTTTGAGGTGGAAAGAAATTCACGCCCAATTTGAAAACGGACTTTCAAATCTGAACCTTCTTTTTCTCCCACCAGGTGTTTGAGACATTGGGCCCCAACGGTCGCAGGCTGACTGAGGATGTGGTGTCCCTGACAGAGGTTAACTCGGTCTACATTGTGCAGGAGTACATGGAGACAGACCTGTGTCAGCTGCTGGAGAGGGGCCTTCTGTCTGAGGGCCACGCCAGGCTCTTCATGTACCAGCTCCTCCGGGGCCTTAAGTACATCCACTCTGCCAATGTGCTGCACCGCGACCTCAAGCCTGCCAACCTGTTTGTCAACACAGAAGACCTGGTACTGAAGATCGGGGACTTTGGGCTGGCCCGCATCATGGACCCCCACTACTCTCACAAGGTAGGACCAGTCTCTGAGTTGCGGTTTCAGTCTTGTGTTCATGGACAATTTTGAAATCAGATTTTCATGGGGTTTCTCGCAAAGACTAGAGTTGTAAGAAGAGCAGACATAACTTATGTTTGCACACTTTGAAAACTGTGCTTTCGTTGCTGTGGCCACGTGATGTTTACAATGTTGCTCAGTAGTGCGGGGCTCCCCAGGATGACAGTTTCACAGCAGGAAGTAAACAAGAAGAGATGTGGTTCCTTGAGGTAACGCCTCTGTTTCCTTTGTCGGGAGATGTAAGGCTGTGGAAATCTCAACACGGAGGAACAGCTTCTAATGATAATGCAGATCGGTTATGGACATGCTGCATTAAAATAGATAAAGATTTATTCATATCAAAGATTGCACATTTTCCCCTGGTTCCAGTTGCAGGAGGGCATTACTCCATTTTCTGGCCTCTGAATTGTTGAATCAAGAGAATAGGGTCTTAGAGGCAACTGTTTTCTTTGTGTTACAGGCTTTTTCCTCGTCTCTCATCAGATGCCAGACTGATATAAACTTGGGCATTAAAAGCCAGATGTTAAATGTACACATTTTAAAGCTCTCTATAAACCTGTATTTTGTTTTAAGCGGTGCAATTAGCAAGTAAGTAGGTTGCTTTTGTCTTTTCATATGAAATGAGAGTGGGTCACCCTGTCTAATTGTAGCCACGTTGTAGCGTATAAATACTTCTACATTTATTAATGTTCAGATATCGTCTTGTAGGGGCACCACCCTCCTTCCTGAGGGAATAAATAATAATTCAAGCAACTTATAACTCGATCAGTCTTA